>CM068364.1:5108070-5145570 GCA_034769755.1 Odontamblyopus lacepedii | reverse complement strand
GGGTCAGACTCAGGGGTTCAGGGTCAGACTCAGGGGTTCAGGGTCAGACTCAGGGGTTCAGGGTCAGTCTCAGGGTTTCAGGGTCAGTCTCAGGGGTTCAGGGTCAGTCTCAGGGGTTCAGGGTCAGACTCAGGGGTTCAGGGTCAGACTCAGGGGTTCAGGGTCAGACTCAGGGGTTCAGGGTCAGACTCAGGGGTTCAGGGTCAGACTCAGGGGTTCAGGGTCAGTCTCAGGGGTTCAGGGTCAGTCTCAGGGGTTCAGGGTCAGACTCAGGGGTTCAGGGTCAGTCTCAGGGGTTCAGGGTCAGTCTCAGGGGTTCAGGGTCAGACTCAGGGGTTCAGGGTCAGACTCAGGGGTTCAGGGTCAGTCTCAGGGGTTCAGGGTCAGTCTCAGGGGTTCAGGGTCAGACTCAGGGGTTCAGGGGTTCAGGGTCAGTCTCAGGGGTTCAGGGTCAGTCTCAGGGGTTCAGGGTCAGACTCAGGGGTTCAGGGTCAGACTCAGGGGTTCAGGGTCAGTCTCAGGGTTTCAGGGTCAGACTCAGGGGTTCAGGGTCAGTCTCAGGGGTTCAGGGTCAGTCTCAGGGGTTCAGGGTCAGACTCAGGGGTTCAGGGTCAGACTCAGGGGTTCAGGGTCAGACTCAGGGGTTCAGGGTCAGGGTCAGATTCAGGGGTTCAGGGTTCAGGGTCAGTCTCAGGGGTTCAGGGTCAGTCTCAGGGGTTCAGGGTCAGTCTCAGGGGTTCAGGGTCAGACTCAGGGGTTCAGGGGTTCAGGGTCAGTCTCAGGGGTTCAGGGTCAGTCTCAGGGGTTCAGGGTCAGTCTCAGGGGTTCAGGGTCAGACTCAGGGGTTCAGGGGTTCAGGGTCAGTCTCAGGGGTTCAGGGTCAGTCTCAGGGGTTCAGGGTCAGTCTCAGGGGTTCAGGGTCAGACTCAGGGGTTCAGGGGTTCAGGGTCAGTCTCAGGGGTTCAGGGTCAGTCTCAGGGGTTCAGGGTCAGTCTCAGGGGTTCAGGGTCAGACTCAGGGGTTCAGGGGTTCAGGGTCAGTCTCAGGGGTTCAGGGTCAGTCTCAGGGGTTCAGGGTCAGACTCAGGGGTTCAGGGTCAGTCTCAGGGGTTCAGGGTCAGACTCAGGGGTTCAGGGTCAGACTCAGGGGTTCAGGGTCAGTCTCAGGGGTTCAGGGGTTCAGGGTCAGACTCAGGGGTTCAGGGGTTCAGGGTCAGTCTCAGGGGTTCAGGGTCAGTCTCAGGGGTTCAGGGTCAGTCTCAGGGGTTCAGGGTCAGACTCAGGGGTTCAGGGGTTCAGGGTCAGTCTCAGGGGTTCAGGGTCAGTCTCAGGGGTTCAGGGTCAGTCTCAGGGGTTCAGGGTCAGACTCAGGGGTTCAGGGGTTCAGGGTCAGTCTCAGGGGTTCAGGGTCAGTCTCAGGGGTTCAGGGTCAGTCTCAGGGGTTCAGGGGTTCAGGGTCAGTCTCAGGGGTTCAGGGTCAGTCTCAGGGGTTCAGGGTCAGTCTCAGGGGTTCAGGCCCTGTTTGGCCGTTATTGGCTGCAGGAAATTTTGTGTGTGCAATAATCTGTGACTGTGGTGATGGTGTCGTGTCATTTCTTTCGTAATATTTTCCCTTCATACGAACTATGTCGAGCAAAAAAAGAAAGTGGTCAGGTGAATATGTGCGATATGGATTCACATGTGCACCAATAAAATATATAAACCTGTGTTTGAATTTGAAAAAAACATATTTTATTTTTCCAATTAAGAAGGTTCAGTGAATGCGCAGATGAAACTAGTGGAGTTCAGCACCTCCAACATGGTTAAGAACCACTGCGTTAAACTGTGTAGAGGCCCCGGCTCACTCCATGACATCACAAGGTGGAACAGAGCATTTTGAGCTCCGGGGAAGCAGACCGACTAAAATCCTCCTTCCTCCGCCCTGTGTCTGTTGTAGATTCCCGCTCACCTGATGCTGAGGCTGGACCGGTGCTGGGCCACACCCTCCAGTGACCCCTACAGCAACGTCCAGTACAGCTTCATCAGGGACGGGTGAGTGTTTGCCCTCTAACCAGGGGGCGACCGGTTCAAACAGCACCATTCTGATAAGGAAACTTTATTTACACTCATCACCCAAACTGCTGCCACTGCCGACTTTGACATAAGAGAAAAGTACATGTGTAAATAGCTGAGCAGAAGCACTTCTCCTCCTCCATGTTTGGGTCATTAAAAAGCGGCGCTGGGAGAAACGAAATGCATAAACCAAAAATACACAGACAGAAAACACAAACTGAGTGACTGTATTCTGCTGGTGCTACTGCTCATTCATTTGGAGGCTCAGAATTTCACAACAGAGGATCACATGACAGTTTTGACTGCGCAATTTGGCTTTGAAGTGTATTAAGGTCACTGACGTATAAGGATTTTCATCAGGCAAATTTTAAAATCTAAAAAAATATTAGTTTCTATTGAACTTTTTAAAATACAGTGTCAGGAGCATAAATCTGTGTTTAACATTTATATGAAGCATTTTTAGTTAAAACTGTTTCATTTTTAGTTAAAACTGTTTTATTTTCTAAAACATGGTTGGGACATTAATCTAAGTTCAGAGTAATATGAAGTGTATAGAAACAAACTGTTGCGTTTCTTTAGATTTTTAATGCGTATTGATATTTTCTTTTGCTCCAATATGACAGTCGCCTGCTTGTGTTTAATGAACAAACTACTGCCCTGGAAAATGCTGAAAATGAAGAAAAATGCCTAAAGAACCGTTCACCCAAGTCGACTTTGTCTGTTATTAAACTCCAGTTATAGAATTCCTGCTGTTATTAGTGGCACCACATGATGCACGGTCGCACCACATGATGCACGGTCGCACCACATGATGCACGGTCGCACCACATGATGCACGGTCGCACCACATGACATTTGAACACTTTAAGGACAAAACACATGCAGAATAACAACTGAATTATGTGTGTGTGTGTGTTTGTGTGTGTGTGTTTGTGTGTGTGTGTGTGTGTGTGTGTGTGTGTGTGTGTGTGTGTGTGTGTGTGTGTGTGTGTGTGTGTGTGTGTGTGTGTGTGTGTGTGTGTGTGTGTGTGTGTGTGTGTGTGTGTGTGTGTGTGTGTGTGTGTGTGTGTGTGTGTGTGTGTGTGTGTGTGTGTGTGTGTGTGTGTGTGTGTGTGTGTGTGTGTGTGTGTGTGTGTGTGTGTGTGTGTGTGTGTGTGTGTGTGTGTGTGTGTGTGTGTGTGTGTGTGTGTGTGTGTGTGTGTGTGTGTGTGTGTGTGTGTGTGTGTGTGTGTGTGTGTGCGTGTGTGTGTGTGTGTGTGTGTGTGTGTGTGTGTGTGTGTGTGTGTGTGTGTGTGTGTGTGTGTGTGTGTGTGTGTGTGTGTGTGTGTGTGTGTGTGTGTGCTGTTTCCTCTTGTCTGACTTTGATGTTGAAATGTGAAATCAGAGAGTTTGTTTCTCTGAACTCTGAGAAATGAACCCACTCCTCCAGCGGGTCATGTGATTCCAGCGGGTCATGTGATTCCAGCGGGTCATGTGATTCCAGCGGGTCATGTGATTCCAGCGGGTCATGTGATTCCAGCGGGTCATGTGACTTCAGTCCCATTTAATCAGTTTGCAGCACATTAGGCCAGTAGATCACTTCTTATAATAATAATAATAATAATAATAATAATAATAATAATAATAATAATAATAATAATAATAATAATAATAATAACACATTTTATTTATCAGGCGCCTTTCTGGACACTCATAGTCGCCTTATAACAACATAAACAAATTAAATACGATTAAAACACACAGTTAAAAGCCACAGTTAAAGTGGGACAGTATTTAACTGACTGATTTATGTATTTATGTCCCCACTGAATAAGTTATAGTGTTAAATACGAGAATTTCATTGCCTTGAGAAATAATAAAACTTTATTTGGTTTTGCACTAGTTTGGAAAAAGTTTAATTTAGTCGTTTTACATGATTTTTATCAATACCTCTTCAGATGAGCTCAGTTAGGCTGGATTTAGTCATAATAAGTGTAAAGTTTTGATACAAGAGCCCAACACTGGAGAAAAACAGTCTCTAGGGAAGTTAAAATGACTTAAATTAAGAACATTTTTCTTTATCTGTGCAGATTCATCTTGACAAGTAAAATGATCTGCCAGTGGAATAAGTGTTAATTCAAACAACATTTGATTTTATTTCTTATTTTAAGTGCAAGAAGTTGTTGTTTTTCCTTATTTTAAGTGTATCAAGATGTATTTTCATATTTTAAGTACAAAAATCTTACCGCACTGGCTGATCATTTTACTTGTCAAGTGAAATGTACTCAAATCGTGGTAAAACTTTCTTAATCCAAGTCATTTTATCTTGACTAGACTTTGTTACAGGTTCACACGGTGGCTGATAGTTTGCATATTCTCCCCGTGACTGTTTGCGCTCCCACAGAATAAAAGCCTTTCCTGTAATAAACCTGTGACAGTAACGCTCTTCCTCCGCCCCACAGCTGCCCGGTGCTGTCCTCAGACCAGACCCTGACGGTGCTGAAGAACGGTCTGGGTCCAGAGGCTCTGTTCAGGATCCAGATGTTTAAGTTTGTGGGCAGGTCCTACACAAACGTCTTTCTCCACTGTAACGTTCAGATCTGCCACAGCGGAGCATCGCTCTGTCAGCCCGTGAGTCTCTCAATGTGCTCGAGTCAGAATGTGGAGATGTGAAGGTGACGGGTACAGCGAGCCATTTTATTTACAATTATTACCATTCTTTTCATTGTGGTATTAAAAGTGCTGTTGGGGGTCCGTCACCTTCTTGTTTCTATGGAGATGTCATTGCTCTATGTAGAATGTTCCACAGTGTGACATTTCAGAGTTAACAGAATCGGAATCAGAAAGGTTTTATTGCCATATTACTATGTTTTCTTTTTTCTTTTCTTTTTCTTTTTTTAATTTAAAGGGACAATGCATATTCATGAACAAATACTTGTAAATATGCCAGAATTATCCCAAAGTCTACTGTACATCTGTCGTCCCTGCAGGTCAAAGAGACAGAAACAACATAAGACAACTGTCACACTGCAAAAAGGCCTATCAAAAAATAAGAAAAAAATACCAATTTTGAGGTAAAAATGCCCTATTTTAAGTGAAATTTTCTGCCAGTGCAGTAAGAAATTTTCACTTACCAAGTTTTCTTAAAACAAGATGAAATACGAATCTTGTTCTAAGCAGAAAACACGAGTTTCAAGTATTTATGGTAAGATTTTTCACCTTATTGGTTTGAGAAGGACCCCTATGAACTAACATCAAGGACCATGACGTCCACCCTCCTGTGGGCTCCACCTGCAGAGGGATTCATGGGGGGTTCAGGTGCTATGAGGATTGGGCAGCAAACTGCCCCCGCGACCCAGCCGGATTAAGCAGGAGAAGATGGATGGATGGTTTGAGAAGTTAAAGAGGCTTAACCTGGCTTGATTTAATATAAAAAGTGCTTAGAATAAGTTGTAATATGTAGATAAGATAAATCAGGATAAAGTATCTTGAAACAAGTAAAAAAATCTCATCTTATTAAGTAAAAAAATCTTAAAATTGATCTTTTAAGATGAATCTGCTTAATTCAAGTCAGTTTAACTATGCTAGAAAATCCTTTTTTAGTGCAGATCTGACCTGTAACTTGGTCTGTTTTTGGTCTCCATGTAGATGGAAAGGTTTAATGCCACACTGTGAAACCTTCCAGACAAAACAATACCATTTCAGTGGATAAAAGCGTTTGACGGACCCAAAGTGCCTTTTAAATCTCGCGCATTAGAGCAGATGCGCAGAAGTGAGCAGTGCAGAGGCGAGTTGAAGTCCTCATGGTGAACCTGGGTCTCTCTGGGGTCTCATTAAGTCCAGTGTGAACCACCAGCTATAAAAAGAGCCTTCGTAACGACCAGGCCAGAGCTCTATTGTGTTCAGCTGAATGAACTTAATATAGACCATCCTAAAGCGCGTCTGACCCACAGAACTCAGCACCGCGCTAAGTCCCTGCTAATATAAGGTCTGAGTCTCTGAGGAGCTAAACAGACATTTGAACGCGTTATAATGGCCTTCACACAGATGCCCGACCGCTACGGGACCGATCCAGGACCAGGCATCGGCTCAGGATATCGGCAAAGAGTTACTGCTTATCGATTATTGAAAAGTACACTGCAAAAAACAAAGTCTAGTCAAGATAAAATGACTTGGATTAAGAAAGTTTTACCTTCAGTGGAGTAAATTTCACTTGACGAGTAAAATGATCAGCCAGTGCAGTAAGATTCTTGAGCTTGGTACACTTAAAATAAGAAAAACAACAACTTTTTGCACTTAAAATAAGAAATAAAATCAAATGTTGCTTGAATTAAGAGAAAAACACTTGTTCCACTGGCAGATTATTTTACTTGTCAAGATGAATCTGCTCAAATAAAGTAAAATGGTCTTAATTTGAGTTATTTTAACTTGCACAGATGTTGTTTTTCTCCAGTACAGATGAGGGGCGAGGCACAATTTCCACGAGATGAGATGAGATACAGGGTTCCCACGGTCATGGAAATGCTGGAAAAGTCATGGAAAATGAAAATGTCATTTTCCAGGCCTGGAAAAGTCATGGAATTTAGTAAATTCCATGAAAGGCAGCCAAAGGTTTCCATGTTTGTTCTTCCTGTGTATCAGTACGGCCCATCGCCCTTCACTGTTTGTCAGTTCCGTTGGGAAGGGAAACGGTTTGAATGGAGCTTTGCAGTCACACAGATCTGATTCCCTTTTGCAGTTATGGAGTTCACACACTTCCGAAGCTCATTTCTCGAGCTGATTTCCGTTGTTGGGACGTCCAACAACCGCACGATTACGATGTCCGAATCCCATAACTAAAATATGACAATATCAGGACGAGAAACAAAAACGACATGGTTCAAAAGACTTGAAAAGATCAGCTTTGACAATAGATGAGTCCCACCGGGAAATCAAACATGGAGGTTTGATGCTTGTTTCCAGAGGGCCCTTCCCAGGATGCACTGCGCGATGAGCGGAAGTTCGAAATTCTGGACACGTGTATTTGCCTCTTTCATATAAATGAATATAAAAAGAACCACTTTTGAACGGCTCTTTGAAATGAACTGATCCCAAATATTCGGAGCCCATAAAAGAGCCGAAAGTCCCATCGCTGGAAAAGTTACAGGCAACTTTAACCTTTAATAAGAAATCTTTTTTTCCCCCCCGTGAACAGAACTGCTCGAGTGAGGACGGGCTGATGAGGCTGAGGAGAGACATCCCCCTGTCCCACACCGTCTCCTACGGACCAATCCGACGCCTCCTGGACGAGGGCGGGAAACCCAATACAAGTTTGTGCTTTAATTATTCATAATGACGTTCAGAGCTTTTCCAAACACTCAAAATCACTAACGGATTTGGTGCATTATTCATTCATTTAGTCACGCTCCTGTCACGGATAATCTGTGGGAATGGCATTGTCGGGGTTATTTCGGATTTGAGACACAGATAACAGGGTGAAAAGTACTTTAACAAGGTCCAAACCAGGTCTACACGAGGACTAAACTAAACTACACTAAAATAAATAAACCAAGACTAAAGTAGGAAGTTTATCTTTCATCCATGGACTGTCCTAGACTATGAAATCTGGTCAAACAGACTGACAGAATAATAATAAAGCCGTAGACTGTAGAAAGACGTGGACTAAGTCAGCGATCCCCAACCTTTTTTGCTCCACGGACCGGCTTAATGTCAGACAATATTTTCACAAACCGGTCTTTAAGTAGAGGTGCACGAATACGACAAAATAAAATGATACGACCAACATAAAAACGGTGCTGTTTTGTCAGTTTATTATTATATTTACCTCTTGTTGGTTTTGACTCATTTTGCAGCTTGCGGGTTTAATGTAAGTGTGACGAGCTTCTGGACATGTGTCAGGAGTGAGTCAAGAGTCAAGAGAGAGTCACAGAATTCAAAATAAAACATTGTTCAGACTCGGATAATAAATAAATCGAAATAATGTAAGCTATAGCAGTGAATTTGGAGCCAGTTCTATATTGGGATAGGAATTTACGGACAAAATAGTGAAATAAAAACACCAGGATCAAGTAAAGTGGGTTAATACGGACATTTTAAGGCCAAAATGATTAACTATAACCATTTATATCTACAGTCTAAGCTAAAGTCCGTTTCTAGAGGTGGTGGAATTCTGTCAGAAGCCAAAAAACGGCACAGATCAGTGTTTCCTCGGTGGAGATCTCACTGTGGCAGTGAGTCTGTCAAGGCAACAAACTAGTGTAGTGATGGGGGCAAGTTCTGAACTTCCACGTAAAACACCAATTTGCTTAACACCACTTTAACCCATCTGACAACAGCCACGAGTCTAACAAACAAAACGCTCTGCCTGGTTCACTCATTAGTGTCTGGAAACGTTAGAAAACTACTTTATAATCAGCATTACCTCTGTTGATTTTTGCCCTGTGCAGTGGGAAATCAGCAGAGGGAAGTGTAAAGCTGCTGTGAGGCTTCTTTCCCCCAGGCCTTCAAATTTCTGCCAATGGGCCTGATTGTATTTCCTTTTCCTGTTTTGTGTTCAGACTCGAGCGCGGTGCCCCCGGTGGAGACGTTCATCCTGGCGGGGCTGCTGGTTGTGCTGCTGCTGATCACTGGAGTCTTTGGTCGTTTGTGGCTTCGCTCCAGGCGGTTTTACCCGACCTACGACGCCCAGCTCACCCTGTCCAACATCCACCGCCTCTCCGAAGAAGTGGCCTCGTGAACCCGCAAACACCAAACTGAAACTATGGACTCAGAATATTCAGAATTACCACTGGGTGAATGTCAGATTTGTGGAGTTATATTATTAAAGTGACGCGTAAACCACAAAATCATCGAATTTCTTTCTGATCATTACTCACATCCGATTTTGTAATGTAAAAGTGTCTGTTATTAAAACTCCAGCCACAGAATTCCTGTTGTTATTAGTCGCACCACATGATGCACGGTCGCACCACATGACATTTGAACACTTTAAGTACAAAAACACGCAGAATAACTCAGGATTTCTGAAAAAGAATGATTTGGTTCCACGGAGGTCAGAGGTACGACAGAAATGTGGTGAATTATTATGAAATTTGAACCTTTTTAACTAAAGAAAGTGCAATTGGACAGAAAATGTAGGCGTCATGTCATTGATGCTTATATCTTTAGTACAATTTTTGAAGTTTAAATGTCACTTATTAACTTCACTGATCAAAAACGCACTGATTATACATATACAAATACATATAATTACAATGGTGGAAGGTAACAGAGAACAGCAGTAAAAGAACAATACTTAAGTTTTCATTTTACAGTGGATTCTTTTTACTTTTACTTCACTACGTTTGAGAGCAGGTATCTGTATTTTCTCCTCCACCACATTTTAGATCTGGACTTTAAAGTGAAAAGTACTTTCCTTTGGTTTGAGACTTGTTGAAATGCCCAAGACTTATTTTCATCCATCCATCCATCCATTTTCTTCCTCTTGTCCGGGGCTGGGTCGTGGGGGCATCAGTCTAAGCAGAGACTCCCAGACTTCCTTCACCCCAGACACTTCCTCCAGTCCCTCCAGCGCGTCCTGGGTCTTCCCCGGGGCCTCCTCCTGGTGGGACATGAACACCTCCTGAGGGAACAGATGCTCCTCCCCCCAGCTGCTCTTCTCCACGTGGAGGAGCAGCGACTCTACTCTGAGCTCCTCTCATGTGACCGAGCTCCTCCCCCTCTCTCTAAGGGAGCGCCCGGCCACTCTGCGGAGGAAACTCATTTCTTCACTTGTATCTGGATCTGGTCCTTTCGGTCGTTCCCCAGAGTCAGGACCACAGGTGAAGGAGGAACGTGACTGAGGTAAATCCAGAGCTTTGCCTTTGGGCTCAGCTCCTTCTTCACCACAACGATACAGCGACCGCATCACTGCCGACGCTGCACCGATCCACCTGTCAGCCTCACGGTTTGATTGACAGGCGGATCGCTGCAGGGTCGGCGGTCACGGATTCTGTTTTTTCTTGTTGTTGTTGTTTTCAAATATCCATCCATCTTCTTCCTCTTTATCCGGCTGAGTCGTGGGGGCAGCAGTTCACTGCCCACTCCTCTGTGCACCTGACCCCAATGACCCCCTCTGCGGGTGGTGAACCCACAGGAGGCTGGACCCACGTCGTCCTTTGGGGCCGAGTCCGGGCGGGCACTGGGCGGCGTCACGGTCCTTGATTTCAGTTCATAGGGATTGTTTTCAAATATTTATGACTTTTATAACCTCTTGAGTATTTAATGGGTTTATATTGGGTATATTATAGGCTTTGCATTATATTTTCTGTCTTTTATTAAACGCTCTTCCTGCCCTGAGAAAAAGGTAATATTATATTTATGGTCTGAACTCATTCACATCAGCGCCCCCTGAGCATTTTAAACGAGATTAGACGCGTTGTGTCGTGGGGTTTTTCCCGTGGTTTATTTCGGTCTGCGCGTCTCTGTGCGCGGTGACGTAGAACTGCGACGCACCGCCCCACAGAAGTTGCCAGGTGTCGTTGTTTTTATCGACGTTGGGACATTGACACAGACACGGGCATATTATAAGATGTGTAATAGGTTATGTCTTGCAATTAGGAGGTGAAAAACATAAGAAAAGTTATTGTTTCTGAGGCCAAGAAATCTCTAGACTGGTTTATAATGTTTGCGGAAAGAAACTGTTTAAGATTATTTCTAAATTCTCGTTATCGGCAACATTTTGCATATAGCTGAGATTTTTTTATTTTATTACTTTTTTTTTCTATTTTATTTTAACATGTACATATACATTTACATAATTATGTCTTATTGACATGTCTCTTGAATATTTTGGTACTTATTTAGAATTTATTATTACCATTTATATGTTTTTGCTCTTTGTTATTATAATATATTGTGAGCTACTGTTTACAAATAATTTCTCTTGTGGAAAGTTTGTCTAAGTTTAAGTCATTTTGAGGACTTTTTCCCACTCATAACATTTTTTTAAATTGTTAATCACTATGGCAACTGTCCTAATTTCTCATCATTCTGAAACTCACTGTGTTTTTAAACTCCATACACCTTCACTAGAATCATTTGGATAATTGAAGCCCTCCACTGAACGAAAGGTAAAAGGTAGTGTTGTATTCAAGACTAATCGAGACCTGTCTGAGCCCACAGGGTCCCAAGACCGAGACAAGACCAAGACCTCTGAAGGTCGAGACCGAGACAAGGCCTAGATTTTTAAAGGCCAAGACTGAGACAAGACCGAAACCATGGCCCATCGAGGCCAACTCTAGACCATTTTTGTAATTTTCACCAGTTGTTTGTATTTTATAGTCATTTTAGCACAAATATATCAATGCTTTTATAAATCTATCTTCAATTTAGCACTTGTTACGTGTCAGACCTTGAGACAAGACCAATTTCAAGCGCCTTTAAGACTGAGACAAGAGTGTGAGACAAATAGAGTCGAGTCCAAGACGAGGCCAAGACTGCAAAAAAAAAAAAAAAAACGATCTCGGGGCCCGTCTCGAGACCAAGACCGGACTCAAGTACTATGACACTAATAAATTAACTTGAAAACTACCGCTTCATGACATCACAAATTGGAATAGAGCATTTTGAGCTTTGGAGATGTAAACAGACCAATAAGAAAGTTTTACTCCAACATTTGTGAATGAAACAAAACACAACTCCAGGTCTGTTTTTGAAGCTGTAACAACATTCTGATATGTCTTTTCCCTGGTATATAATACATTTTGAATTACAAACTTGCATTACCAACAGTCCCCTTCAGTATTTAACTATGAAAACCTCTACATCGTGTATTATTTACGAAGACTGTTGTTAAACTATAGAGTTATAAATAGATTTTTGCTCGTTTAATTATTTCAACATTGCCACATGACTCTTTGCACAAGTTCTGTGTGCTAATTTGAACAACAAGGAGGAAAATAAGATGAAGAAATCTGAACTTGTTCCAAAGCGCTGGCGGATTGCGTGTTTTCCTCATGGGACCTGGCAACCCCCGGATCAACAACACAGACGCCGACACCGCTCGATCTCACAGCACAAAATCGGAGCCAGCGCGCGTTTCTGTGTCCCTTTAGACACATTTACCACTGTGAATAACTTATTTAGCCTCAGTTCGCTTTGCGTCTGGATCGTCGGAGCTGGTTAGGCCGAGGAGATCGGAGTTACACGCCCCAGAGCGTGCCCCTTTTTCGGGTAAGCGCTTTCTGTCCCGTCCCCCAGCCGAATGCTAATGCTAACCCCGCTTTGCCATGTTTTCCTTTTGTTTACTCTAAAAGTTAATTCTTGCACCATTTCAGCAGTAACCGGCTGTAATCTCTTATCACACCCCCAATAAATAGCAGAAAGTGTGTTATATCTAAATGTTAATTCTGTAAAAGTGATAAAAAGTGGTCAATAAAACGCATTTAGCCGCATTGTTTGTGTTTTTAGCGTAATGAACCAGCTGATCGTGGCCATGCTTGGAGAGACCTTGTTTTGGTTCAGACTCGGTTTAAACTCGTACAATCGCGTTATTAACCATTGTTTTAATCACAAACTTATTATCCTAACCCATATACATAACACTGGAATAATCTAAAAACCACCAGCCTCTTATTTCTCTTACAATTTATCCCACAATTTAAGTTAGATTTACTTATAAAGTGGTTTAAAATGTTCCTACATCTTGACACGAAGTAAATTTTTAGAAATCAGTGAAAATCTGACTTGAAATCAAATGTGGAGGGAGCTACAAGACAAATAGACAGCAGATTTTATAATGACTTGCAATGCAGGTGGACAATACAAAAGAATTGTGCAAGATTAAAGTCATATTTAAGTGTAATTTTTAGTTAAACTTAATAAACCTACATACAAATTTATTAGACTACCTGTCATGACAACAAGAAAACATAAATAACTTCATAGTATATCCAAAACTTGTTTCAAATGAGCAATTTCAATGTTATTCGTTAAGAAAATGACCAATTGGAATAACAAAATCATCCTCGTTGACAAATAATCACAAAAAATGTGACTATTTATCAACAAGGATGATTCTTGCTGCTTTGTTTTTATGTCGTTTTGCAAAGCCTCTTTTGTTATTGAGTTCCAAACTGTTTCGAGCTGTTCCCAGAGACTTGATTTGGATGAGACTTTGGAGTCATTTTTGGAAAACATTAAACCTGAAAATTAATGAATTAATGGATAGCAACAATAGTTCTATTTTAGCATTAAAGATATGGTGTTGGTACAAAGATCTTGCATAAACTGGAGGATTAACCTTTGTAGAAACATAAGAAGATATTTTAGTAAACAGAAATACTGATACATTATGTATGGCAGCAGCAAACACCTTATACTAGGTGGTAGAATCATACATTTGTCAAACACTGTATGAAAATCCAATGTTCCAGGGATGAAACTATAACGGCACGATTTGTACTTGAATAATATACAATATATATGAACTTTACCACATGTGGAGCCATTTTCTTTGGTTTTTCCATCAAATCCTTTAATGTATTTTGCTTTATTTCACACATGAATACATTAAACTAATCTGAAATCGCTATCATTCATACCAGATGCATTCATAATGGAGCATCAAGTTAAATTCTGGTGGAAACATTGATAATAAATCGGAGGGACAAAATTGCCGCAAGACAAATGATCGCGTGAGACTTTTTCCCCTCATAGTTTGACATTTGCCTTGGGTAAAAAAAAAAAAAGGTTAACTTTGCTTTCGTCTTGAGAAGCTGTAATACCCAAAAGCAGTGCTCCAATGGAAGCAAAACCGTCAAATTAAATAAAGCAGAAATTGTGACCTGAATGCCACAGTTTATTTATGGAAAATGACATAAAAATGGACTGAATCTCAACTCACAGAAATCTTGTCTCGTCCCATTCGCACTAAATTGTTGGTTCTAGATCAGAACGTTTTCTAGATACGCTATGAATTCTTAAATATAAAAGAAAATATGTTTAATTATACTAAACAACTGTAAAATCCTGTTGTTTTTCACACAATAACTCTCTGCGGCGTCCTTTACCAACGGTGACTCAAGCCCGATTTCACTAATAAGAATTTTAGGCTTAAGATCTATTTGGAAACATGGCTCGAATTGAAATACTCACCCATAAACTAATCCCGTTGCCAAATTACTGCATTGTTGCGGGTTTCTTAAATATAGAGTCCTGTAAAATGCGCTCAGTCAGCTTCAATTATGGCTGAAATCTTTGACACGTAAACTGTCCCACAAAATACACCTGAAGCCAGTGATTCACGTGTTATTCTCATATAAAGAAGTCACAACAACGCGTATTTTTTTAGACTTTACTATTCGATTTTAGTGCGTTTCAGTACAAAAAAGGCTCAGTGTATGTTTCAAACCCACACTGATAATAAAAAAAACGAAGCTTACTGGAGTGAGTGAATAATAAAGTTAAAATATACATATTCTGTGCATTATTACTGTTATTTATACATAAAAACCTGCTGTAAAAGTGTCCAGGAAAGTTCAGGTTTTGTCCTATTAAATGTTTTCTTTCCGTCTCTGTGTTTTTAAATGTGAAAAGTATCTTGGATTAGGTTAATTTTAGTGTTTGTGTATGATTCTTTTTACTTTTAATACATTTTCCTATCCTAGTAAACAAACCCCGAGTGTATTTGCCTGTTGCGTGTGAGTGTTTACTTAGGAAAATATTTCTAAAAATGATTTCCATGTTTACGTTTGTTGACCCCGGCACACGTGAGCCGGGGTTTAGTTCTTCCTGGTAACTCTCTTTCTGCTCTTCGCCTCCCTCCCTCGCTCTTTCCCCTTCTCTTTCGCTCTCCCTCTCGCCTCTGTCCCCCGTCCTCTCCTCTCGCTCTCTAACTATTTCTAGACCGTCCTCTCTCTTCCTCTTTTTACACTCTCGCGCTTTCCCTCCTTTCTCACTTCGTGGTCCCCCTCTCGCTTTCCTTCCCTCTTTTTCTCTCTTTCCCCTTTTCTCCCTTCTCAGTCCCCTCCCTTTTTCTCCCTCTCTCCACTCTCTTCCTTCTCTTTTCAGTTCTTCTCTCTCTCTCTCGCTTCTCCCCTCTCTCTTCTCAGTCCCTCTCTCTCTCTTATCCCTCCTCTCCCTCTATCCCTCTCCCCCTCTCTCTCTTCTCAGTTTTTCTCCCTCTCTCTTCCTTTTCTTCTCAGTCCCTCTTTCCCTTTTTCTCCCCCTCTCTCCTCTCTTCCCCTCTCTCTCTTTTCTCTATTTCTCTCTCCTCTCCCTGTCTTTCTCTCTCTTCTCAGTTCTTCTCACCCTTTTCTTCTCCCTCTCTCCCTCTGTCCTGTCTTTTCAGTTCCTCTCTTTCTCTTCTCCCCTTTCTCTTCCCTCTCTCCCCTTTTCTCCCTTTCTCTTCCCTCTCTTCTCAGTCCCCCTCTCCCTTTTTCTCCCTTTCTCTTCCCTCTCTCCCCTTTTCTCCCTTTCTCTTCCCTCTCTTCTCAGTCCCCCTCTCCCTTTTTCTCCCTTTCTCTTCCCTCTCTCCCCTTTTCTCCCTTTCTCTTCCCTCTTCTCTGTCCCCCCCTCTCTTTTGGAAATCTCTCTCTCTCCCTCTCTTTCTCCCTCCCTCCCTCTCTCAGTTCTTCTCTCTCTCCCCCTTCTCTCCTTTCTCCCCCTCTTTCCTTCCCTCTTTCTCCCTCTCTCCATTCTCTTCCCTCTCTTTTCAGTTCTCTCTCTTTCTTCTCTCTCTCCCTTCTCCCCTCTCTTTTTTTCAGTTACTCTCATCCCTCCCTCTATCCCTCTCCCCTCTCTCCCCCTTCTCTTTCTCTTCTCACTTTCTCTCTCCCCTCCCCCCTCTCTCTCTTCCCTCTCTCCCTCTCTTCTCAGTACTTCTCTCTCTCTCACCCTTCTCTCCTTTCTCCCCCTCTTTCCTCCCCTCGTTCTCCCTCTCTCCACTCTCTTTCCTCTCTTTTCAGTTCTTCTCTCTCTCCTCTCTCCCTCTCCCTTACCCTCTCTCTTCTCAGTCCCTTTCTCCCTTTTTCTCCCTCTGTCCTCTCTTTTTTCAGTTCCTCTCTCTTGGAAATCTCTCTCCACTCTCTCTCTTCTCAGTACTTCTCTCTCACCCTTTTCTCCTTCCCTCCCTCCCTCTCTTGTCTTCCTCTCTTCCTCCCTCCCTCCCTCCCTCTCTCTCTCTCTTTGCGTCTCGTCTGTGGATCAGAACTTGAGCTCATTTCACAACCGCTCGTGTCGAGTTACTGAGCCCGAGCCACTGGACCAGAGTCGAACCTGAGCCCGAAAACATCACAGTTTGTGCGGTTTGATTGGCAGGTCAGACGCTTTTCCACATTTAAACACGTGGAGAAAAACAACAAACAAACAAACAAACAAACAAACGGCTGCTGAGCTGCCGGCACGTGCAGGGTCAGTCTGTGTCAGGACCGGACACTTTACTCTCTCCAGCGCTCAGATGGGGAAAGAGAGAATATGAAACGTCCACATGATGAAAACATACGACGGTTTTACCCTGTTACTAGGGCCGAGTATCATCAAGAAGTTACTGATACGATACACACCTCGATACTTTGCACTTTCGGTTTGATACGATATATTTCAAATCGATTAGATAAGGATCCGTTTTAAAAAAACAAAAAAAACATTTTATTTATTAGGCACCTTTCTGGACACTCGAGGTCGCCTTACAGTCGGGTCGGGCGGTTTCCACATTTTGATCCCATTAAACCTTCTCAGCATTTTCCCGGGGTTTACGGTTTTACTGTGACTAATTAAGAATTATTTAGTAGCTGCACCTAAACCGTTCAGAAACAGAGTTGCAGCTTTATATTTGAAGACGGGGCTCTACAGTGCGCCCATTTCACTCACATTTGCGAGCAAATATTTCGTCGTGTGAACGAGGAAAATAAAACAGTCGCACCAGTGCGAGTGCTTCTGCAGCACAATAAGGAGCTGCGCACAGACGCACCATGACGAGTTAAACGTTCTACATGTGTCAAACATTAGGGGCAAACTCACACTAGGACTTCAGAATCGTGCCCAAGCCTGGATCACCCCTAAAGCGCGACACACCCAGCGCGAGTGCAACCGAACCGAGCCCGGGCACGACTCCAG
Organism: Odontamblyopus lacepedii; assembly: GCA_034769755.1. Lineage (NCBI taxonomy): Eukaryota > Metazoa > Chordata > Actinopteri > Gobiiformes > Gobiidae > Odontamblyopus > Odontamblyopus lacepedii. The sequence continues at coordinate 5,128,444 of CM068364.1, read as the reverse complement.
CATACGAGCTCCGGGTGTGCGGCGATATCACTCATACGAACAAACTCCGCTTCAAAACACACCCATGCCCCTTAACCGAGGAGCGGCACCGCAGCAGGACCCACACCTGTCCCACACTCAGTAGATTCCCCTGTGCCGCTGGACTTCCCTCTCTAAAGCGAGAGCTTTGTCTCGGTCTTGTCTCGGACTCGAGCGCATTTGGACTCGGTCACGTCACGGACTCGATGTCTGAATACTGAGTGCATCATATTTCATTACGGCCGCTGCTGTCGCCAATAAACTTGTACCAGTGTGCGGGACCTGTGCGCTGGAGCCCGTGGACACTGCACCGCCAGCGCGCGGCTCGTCCACAGCTCCACCCTCAGCCTGCGTCACAGGGCAGGTTAAACATCTGCCCTGTGAAAAAAACTAATTTTATGTCAGTGTCCGCACAGAGCAGAGCTACGGCACAGAGCAGGCGATATGTGGGCTGAGGTTTGCCAAAGAAAATGCCAAATTAATCTGTTTGTCACAACTCCAGGAATTTGAAAATACAGGTTTAAAAATTCTACCCACTTTATTCACATCGAAGCAGTTTTGTGTAAAGAGCCAGTGGAAGTCCTCTTAAAGAAGAGGTTCTCAAACTGTGGGTAGTGTTTTAGTTTTAGTTTTTCCTCGAGTGATGCAGAAAAGAGGAGCCACTGTCTGTGTGAATGTTCTTGTCTGTTCGCTTAGGTCCAAAAAGGGGCGCAGAGTGTTTCAGTGCAGTACAGTCTGTTTGGCTTATTTAAGTCTAAATGAATCTTAATCAGATAAAATGGAGATAGACTGATTAAAAACACAGTGATTGTGCAGGAAAAGTACAGTCATAATTCTTCTGTGTTTTTTGTATAAAATTCATTCAAATAAGTTCTGCACTGTAATAAACGTTCAAAACTAAAACCTATTTGTGCCCCCATTTGTTTTTCTGTGCTCCTAAAATTTTTGACTTAGGGGCACATGTGCTCCTGAAAAAAAAAGTTAGTGTAGAGCCCTGTTTGAAGATGAGGCACAAGTTCTGATCAAACCAAACTTTGCAGCGCGTTCGGTCGCATCAACATGAGCTGTTTTTATCAGCGCCTATACTGTATGCAAATGAGCCGTGTGGTTTTAAGTTTTTTTCTGTAAAACGTAAACAAATGTGCCAAAGCTGCATTAAACACATTATTACTCAAAGTCTGTAATGAGCGGAGCAGTGGAAATGTAGAGCGGTGGAGAGGACCAATCACAGCCCTTATCGTCTGCGTCGTTTTGAGGCGTCGTTAGAAAGTTTCGTTGGTGCACGACGGTCGACACAAACACGTTTTGACACAGAACCATAAATTAGGCTTTACCGTCTCCTCCGTGAAAGTCTGACTTCGGCCTCGGGAACTTTCTCCTCTTCAGCCTCGTCCCCTCTCGACTCTCGGCTTCAATAAAACGTCTCCGTCACAAACTTTTGGGCTCAGCGTCGCACACGAAGCGTCAGACGGGTTTTTTTCTGCTTCCTCGCTGCGTGTGGATGGAAATCTCCGAGCGGAACCACGTTTGAAGAGGAGAGAGAGCGGAGGGGAGAAAGTCCTGCTGTGGTTTTAGGTCCAGATTTTTTAATGACGGTGATGAAACTGATACCGCTGCTACTTTTTGATACCGCGGGACACCGTATTACCGCCCTCTCGTCTGCACATCTACAGTATAGTGATATCTCCACTCAGAATAATGCGTTGTATTTCTAGAAACGTTCATTAAATTCAAATAAATAATAATAAATCTCTATTTATAAAGCACTTTTACAAACAATGTTTACAAAATGCTGTACAAGCAGCAATGAACTGTAAAAAAGCATAAAAACAGCACACAGAAAGCATTAAAAAACCGTCAATGATGCAAGCAAATCAGTTAATCATAGTAAATAAATAAAAAGAAATAAGGAATACAGTCAAGCTAAAACCAGTTAAAGGAAGGCTAACCGATAAAAATGGATTGAAGAAGTGAAAAGTGTCTTTGCTTTCTGAAATCTTGTCTCCCAAAATTAATTAGCCCCAGAATAAGTCAAACTCTATTTACATTTACCAATATTTACCAGTCACTACAACATTTTAAATACGTGCTGGATATCGAGGTCACTGCGTTGCCAAATAAGGACCTGGACTCACTCCTTTAACACGCGCCTCTATTCAAATCCATGTGCTCCTTTGAGATCTTTTCCCGAGGCTCATTTGACTAACAAGTTTTTCTCCTCCTCTTTTTCTTTTTCTCTTTCAGGGTTTAAACAGAAGCCTGCTCTTCCTGTTGGCGTCTGTACACAAACAAACCTGGGCCGCGACAAAGAAGCACCTAAAATGGAGGACAGCCCGCTCCACCCCCACTGCCTCAAGTGCATCAACCGGCGATGCATGGTGCGAACGGAGATCGGGGTCTCCTGTGATCTCATTGGCTGTCCTTTAGTCTGCGGAGCTGTTTTCCACGCCTGCAAATTGGACGAGCATCGCCTGCTTTGTCCGTACGAAAGGTTGCCGTGTTTAAATAGCGGATTCGGATGCCCCTTTACGATCGCAAGAATCAAGATGGCGCAGCATCTTGAAATCTGCCCCGCGAGCATCGTCTGCTGCACTATGGAGTGGAACAGGTGGCCCGTGAGCTACTCAGATCGACAATCCTACGAAAATCTGAGCAAGGATTTCGACGAAGTTGAGCAGCTGGACATGGCGCTGGCTTTGCAGGATCAGAGGATGCTGCTGGAATCGCTGAAAGTCACGACAACGGTTTCCAAAAATGGCGAAAAGAAGGACGAAGAAGGTGACAAAATGGCGACGTCTTCGAACGAGACGGCGGTTGAAATGGAGCAAGATGAGCCGTACAACGAACTTTACAAAGCGTCGGTAGAAACGAGCAGGAGTCTAGCGGCGGCTTTCGACATTCTGACCAGTTCTAAGGAGATTGAAATCGTCAACAATATTAACGTGGCGAGCGACGATAAGAACGGTAGCGAAAGTGGTGATGTTTACGGAGCAGAGGGCGGGAGGAACGTAGACATGCAAGATTCCGACTCTTTGGATTCGGATTGCGAGCTCGGAGCGGTCGGCGGAGTGGACTGCGCGGTGGGAACGGACGATAACCCTATAGACTGGGCCGACGAAGGCGAGTTTGTTGACATTTTACTTGACGAAAACGCGAACGGAGAGCCACCTCAAAACAACGGAGACGATTTGGTGGACGATTATTTACCAATCGTAGCTTTCGAGCCGCCCGTTGTCGCTCGACATGCCCCCCTCCCCGTTCCGATGCCGTTTCTCTTCTCAGATAACCTGGTGAGAAACAACTTGTTGCAGCATTTGCCCTCAGAACTCAGGTATCGATGTTTGGAACGAAAAATGCAAAACGTCGACGTGTTGCGGGGCATCAGTATGTTTACATTTAATGGTAGGAGAGCGCTACTGTCCGATCCGTATCTTTTCAGAGCCAAAATGGAGGACAAATCTGTGGATACTTCTGATTTAGAAGTTGCAGATGATCCCATGGGACTACACGGTATCGATTTGATCACCGCCGCTTTGCTTTTTTGCTTGGGCGATTCTCCTGGCGGTCGAGGGATTTCAGATAGCCGCTTCGTTGACGGTTATCACATCGATTTCGGTACACAAACGTTTTCCTTTCCTTCCGCTATCCTCGCTACGAACACCATGGTCGGAGATATCGCGTCTGCCTCCGCTTGCGACCACGCCAGCCCGCAACTCTGCAACCCAAGCCCTTTTCACACGTTACGCTTAGATCTGGTGCTCGAATGCGTCGCCAGGTATCAAACGAAGCAGCGTTCCATGTTTACGTTCGTTTGCGGGCAGCTTTTCCGAAGGGATGAGTTTTCCTCGCATTTCAAGAACGTGCACGGAGACATCCACGCCGGTTTGAACGGGTGGATGGAACAACGCTGCCCCCTGGCGTACTACGGGTGCACCTACTCCCAGAGACGCTTCTGTCCCCAAGTTCAAGGGTTTCGGATTATCCATGACAGACACCTTGGATCGTTCGGAGTTCAGCCCGGAGTTCCTCTGAGAAACGGATGCAAGTTTAGTTCGGATCAGTTCAGCGGGCTTCCCTTTGAGGTTTTGCAGCACGTTGCCAGTTTCCTGGACAGTTTCAGCCTGTGCCAGCTCTCCAGAGTGTCCACGACCATGAGGGAGGTGTGTGCCAGTCTGCTGCAGATGAGGGGCATGGTGGTGCTGCTGTGGGAGAAGAGACGCCGAGAGGACGGATCTCCCTCGTGGCAGATCACAGATAAGGTTAGTCTGGAGTTCACTTAAAGCTGCACTGAGTAACTCTTCAGGTAGAGGGTTCGTCAAATGCTTTTCTCCGTGTCGACGTTATTGCTTTGTCTGGATTTGATTTTGATTCGTTTTTATTTCGAGTTTGTGCCAAGAGTGAAACAATAATCATACATGTACTGCACACACATAATAAATAACAGAAAAGCACATTTCTTGAAAAAGTCTACGTCAGGACATAAACCTGAGAACTCAGGCTGTGCAAATAATCAGATTTTAAAGGTACAGTGCGTAACTTTCTGGAAGCGGCATGTCACCTGCACAAGTCCATGGAGATAGAAAGTTAAAACCACTTCAGAGCAGTGGAAAAGCTCGATATAAAAATGTGACCAGTTATCATGAAGTAAATAATTCAGTGCAGTGCAGAAGCGTACCGACCTTCACATGAGCTGCCTTTGTTACCATAAACAAAGGCATACCAGTATTTTATTACCATAAAATACTGGGGCGTTTGTTTGTTTCAGTCACTTCACAGACCACACGTTTATTTGAGACCAGGCCCGCAGTTTGGGGCGATTAATTCCTTCTTCACAAATCTGGGAAAATCTGGAACTCAAATTTTTTTAACCAGTGTGACGATAATTTAGGCGACTTTCTATACAGACGTAGGCGAGTTAATTTGAAATGTTACAAATAAGAAAATTTAATCAAAGGCCCATCCCTACTGTGGACCATATGAAATGCTTCCAATTTATTCAGTGGAGAAGAGAGGTTTTCACAACATGGTGAAAGTTTTGGTTGCTCGTTGGTTGCTTCATATCGAGATATGAATTCTGACACATCGAAATATCACTATAATGCTTATGTTTACTTCTGATTTTGCCGCTTCGCTTGTTTGGCTTCTCTGTGCTCGCCCATAACGCCCCCGCCTCCTCGCTTTTGTTCCCGCGAGCTCCTCCGCGGAGCCCAGTGCTCGGCCGCGGACTAAACCAGGACTAGGACTAAACCAGGACTAGGACTAAACCAGGACTAGGACTAAACTGGTTCTAAACGTGGAGCACAGAGCCGCCACGACACTGGTGGCAGGAACATGAGGTTGAGCTTCTCCAGCACTGAGCAGAAATCCCTCTGTGCCTCTGTCCTTCTGACAGGACTGTGACAGTGGAAATAAAGTTATTTGTCAAAGCTGCACTTAAGCCTGAAACAGACAAACTGGTGTTTCTTGCTTAAAATATTAAAATGTAAAACAGTTACAGAAACTTATTTTTTGGCTATTTGTTGAGGCCTACAACAGAGTTAATGCAAAGATGAGCTTGAGTTGATGTATTATTACTTTTATTTTACAGTTAGATTCATATTTATGCAGTCAAAAGACGCACTCTGTTCCTATATTGACTGTCTACCCAGAGTTGAGTTGTTTTATTTTAATTTATTATGTATCAAGATGTATTTTTTGGGCCGTATCGCACAGCCCTAGTTGCTCGCTATACGGTCGAGGTCTATGGTCGAATCAAATCATGAATCGAGTTTTTTACAAAAAGAGCTTAGATTTTTTTGGGGAGGAAATCACCCAACTATTAAAGGGGACGTGGTGGTTAATTGAAACCCGGCTCTTATTTCCAATCCACTTTATTTCTACAGCACATTTCATAAACAAAAGAGTTTCCAAAGTGCTGCACAATGATAAATAGAACATGTCCAATAGAAAAATAAAGCTCTGTTTGCCTCCAGTAGTGCTCGTAAAAACAATAAAACTAATAAAATCAAAATCATAAAAACATTAAAATAAAGAAAAGACACAAAGGACCACGCAACTCACGAGGTGTTAAAAAACAGAGAGTAAAAGTGGGTCTTAAGACGAGATTTAAAACTTTCCACTGTGGGGGCTGCTTGGGTGATTTATTGTTCGTTATTTGGTATTTTACGGTAAGATTTGTACCCTATACGGGTCTTTTTGCTTTCAAACCTCAGAATCTATGAGTTTTTCCTCTTCCCTCTCCCTCCAGGTGTGGCGGTTCAGCACAGCCTTCGGCACGGTGAACGAGTGGAAGTTCGCCAACATCGCGAGCATGGCCGACCACCTGAAGAAGTGCAAATTCAACAAGATTGCGCGGAGGGAGGAGGCCATCCCTTTGCCCTGCATGTGCTTCACCCGAGAACTGACCAAGGAGGGGCGCTGTCTGAGATCTGTGCTCAAACCTGTGGCATAAGCTCCGTCTCACCACCGGGACTCTACGCACTGCAAAAATAACGCCCCAGACGGGTTAAAAACACTTGAATTCACAATATTAGTTTTATATCTGCGGAGTTTTGTCCAGTTTCAGCTCTTGTTTATGAAGACTCTTTACTTATTCTTATCTTTCCTCTTAAGAATGGGCTATGAAAACGCATTTAAAATGATCTCTTTGTAACTTTTTCATCACCTGCTCGTGTCCATGGAGATGTTTTTTGTTTTTCTTGCCTGAAATCTCCCGCAGTATGGCATTAAAGTTGTCTGTGCTGCATTTCCTCATTTGGCGGTGGTGTTATTGAAATATCTTGGGGAAAAAACATGGGTTTTTACTGTCAGCTGGGTCGCCCTTCCGCAGATCTGACCTAGTGGAGATGGTTGAGTTTAATGCCATACTTTGGGACATTTCAGTAACATCTCTATGAAGAAACCAGACCTTCCGGCGGAAAAATTTTACCTTTTTCCACAAATTTGACCGTTTTAAATGAAAAGGTAAAATAATTGGTCTCTAATGAGTCATGAAAACAAAAATGGTGAAAAAAACAACTACTTTATGATTAAAATATTATGAATTCAAGTCATTTTAACTCCTACAGACGCTTATTTTTGTAGTGGAAGAATTTTTGCTCCAGTGTTTACAGACATTCACGTATCTAACCTCAAAAACAACTCATTACGTCACTCCCAATGTAAAATCTCCACAAACTGCACTGCGACGTAATGCACATGAAGTACTTTTACTTCAATTTGGGATTTTTTGTCTTGTTTTGGGTTTATTTTAGTGCCTTGTTTTTATTTTTAGTCGTTTATTTCAAGCTCAGATGTCGTCTTATTATGCGGCAAGAGGTTTTCCCCATTTTTACTACATTTGACTACATTAACAGATATTTTAGCTTGAAATTTCATAAATCCTGTTGTAACTCGGGACGCACCGATATCGATACGGGTTTTTTTTGGATTGGATATCGGTTCCGCTATATCGATTCAGCCGATTTATCCTGGTCGGTTGGTTTTATCGGATGTAATAAGACTATTTACAGGGTTTATAATGTTTGAACTTTTAGTAAGTAAGTAAAAGAGCTACTTGCAGAATGAATAACACAGTCGGAGCAAATGTGAAGGACTTTCACTGTGTTTTAGTGGAAATAAATGCGGTTAATATCGAGGATCGGCAGATGTCTAGGTATCGATACTGGCATCAGAACTGAAAAGCGAGAAAGGTGCCTCCTAACTTGTCAGCCTTTATACGTTTTGCAGTAAAGAAATCCATCGAACTTGTCATAACAAATCAAGATTAGTAGTCTTTTAGTAATTTAAAGGTGCATTGTGTAACTTTTCGGGTGGAGGGTCCGTCACCTGCTTCTCTCAGTGCCTCAATAGTTCCGCAGTATGAAAATAAACTTGGTGATCACAATGGAGGGTTGATAACCGTCAGATCTATGGAAAAGCGAGTGCACATAGTAAGAATTGGGGATGTAACAATAACGTAAATATCGTATCGTCAAAGGTCTCACAATAATATCACAATATATCGAGTAGCGCGATATAAAACTGATGCATTATTATTATTATTAGTATGGGCCAATTCACCTGGAAGCCTGAGGGCCGTGAGACTTGGATCTCGTTACACCCCTCGTAAGAATTCATGTTATTCATTTTCAAGGTATTTTTTTTAACTCTAAAACGGCTGTAATTGAATGAAAAGGAAGCAGCGACCCTCCACCTGAGAAGTTCCACCGTGCTCCTTTAAGTAATCGTACCTCATGTCGTCTGTCGCGGTGTCGGTTTCGAAGCAATGACCTCCTTTTGTGATACAAACTGTAAAAAGAAAAATGTTCAAAATGTTTCTCTTTTTTTATTTTTATATCCAAAATACTGTGCTACACCAGAGGGACGAAGAGGAGAGCCTTAACTTACGAGACTTGAGTTTTTGTTTTTGTTTTTTTCAAGAGTGCTTTGTCCGGAACATCTCAAGTTCTTCCATCGTTTGTAGCTAAAATTGCGAATGTTGCATGGATTTTTAAAAAAGTTTGACCACACTTGCTTTAAATTTAAATTCAAGACCAAATATATTCTTTGGAGTGGCGCGTAAAAGCGACTTAACTGTTTCACTGTGGTTTTACAAAAGTCACTAAAGCATGCCTCTAATGTTGTGGAGTTTTGGTCAGAAATGATGAGTTAAATGCACAAAATCAAGCTAAACATTATGATTACTGAAGCGGAGAAACTCGGGTTATATTTTTTACGAAATGGAAGTGAAATTTCAGAAGGAAGTGGATTCTCAGTGTGCCAGAAGAGGGAGAAGTTAGACGGGATTCGAGAAAGTTTCATACATTTTAGGAACTGCTGGGTCAGGGTCAGTCAGAGGTGGTTTTGTCCTGGTTTAGTTCTGGGTTGCGGGTTCTGGGTTGCTGGGTGGCGGCATGGTGGCTGAGTGGCAACACTCAGGCCTCACAGCAAGAAGGTTGCGGGTTTGATCCCCGGGTCGCCTGGGCCTTTCTGTGTGGAGTTTGCATGTTCCTCCCTGTGTCTGGATGGGTTTCCTCCGGGTGCTCCGGTTTCCCCCATCAACCCAAAACATGCCCGCACCCCTATGAACTAACATCAAGGACCATGTTGTCCACCCTCCTGTGGGCTCACCACCTGCAGAGGGGTTCATAGGGGGGGTCAGGTGCTATGAGCGACCCAGCTGGATTAAGCGGGAGAAGATGGATGGATGGATGGATAGTTCTAGTTTAGTGCAGCTCTTTTTAGGTTTTCTCAGTCTACAGCGGCCAGTATCTTAAATCCTGGTTTTGTCCGAGGTTAGACCTATTTTAGACCTGGTTTTGGACTATGTTATACCTGATTTAGACCTGTTTTAGTGCCATTCTGTAACAGTATTCTTTAAACACCTGGTTTGGTCCTGGTCTAGACCTGGTTCACTGCAGCTCTTGTGGGTGTTCTCAGTCAGCAGAGATCAGTGTATATCAGAGGCTCTTTAGACCTGGTTTAGACCTGATTCAAACCTGGTTTAGACCTGGTTTAGACCTGGTTTAGACCTGGTTTAGAGCCTGTCAGCCGTGATCAGTATCAGAAGTGGTTTAAACTGGCTTTTGTACTGGGTTAGTCCCATTTTAGACCTGCTCTAGTCCTGCTCTAGTCCTGCTTTAGTCTTGCTCTAGTCCTGCTTTAGTCCTGCTCTAGTCCTGCTCTAGTCCTGCTCTAGTCCTGCTCTAGTCCTGCTCTAGTCCTGCTTTAGTCCTGCTCTAGTCCTGCTCTAGTCCTGCTCTAGTCCTGCTTTAGTCCTGCTTTAGTCCTGCTCTAGTCCTGCTCTAGTCCTGCTCTAGTCCTGCTTTAGTCCTGCTCTAGTCCTGCTCTAGTCCTGCTCTAGTCCTGCTCTAGTCCTGCTTTAGTCCTGCTCTAGTCCTGCTTTAGTCCTGCTCTAGTCCTGCTCTAGTCCTGCTCTAGTCCTGCTCTAATCCTGCTCTAATCCTGCTCTAGTCTTGCTTTAGTCCTGCTTTAGTCCTGCTCTAGTCCTGCTCTAGTCCTGCTCTAGTCCTGCTTTAGTCCTGATTTAGTCTTGCTTTAGTCCTGCTTTAGTCCTACTTTAGTCCTACTTTAGTCCTGCTCTAGTCCTGCTTTAGTCCTGCTTTAGTCCTGATTTAGTCCTGATTTAGTCCTGATTTAGTCCTGCTTTAGTCCTGCTTTAGTCCTGCTCTAGTCTTGCTTTAGTCCTGCTTTAGTCCTGCTTTAGTCCTGCTTTAGTCCTGCTTTAGTCCTACTTTAGTCCTGCTCTAGTCTTGCTTTAGTCCTGCTTTAGTCCTGCTTTAGTCCTGCTTTAGTCCTGGCTTAGCTCTACCAACATATCATTGCAGTCGTCAGGATCTGTCAGAGGTGCTTTGGACCCTTTTTTGTGGGTTAGTCCTGGTCTAGACCTGGGTTAGACCTGGTTTAGATCTTGGTTAGACCTAGTTTTGTACGGGATTAGACGCAGTTCAGTTTTGGTTTAGTCTATTCTAGTCTATTCATATTCACAGTTGTCCGTCTCTATTAGAGCTGCTTTTAGACCTCGGTTACACCTGGTTTAGTTCTGGGCTGGTCCTGAGATGGCTCTTGGTTAGACCCTGGTTCAGACCTGGTCCAGTTTAGGTCTTGTGAGGTTTTGCCCCGTCTGAAGTGGTCAGTATCGATCCAAAGACACCCGAGTGCGTATGAGGCGTGTGGTCCTAATGTTTCGCCTGATCTGTGCTTTGTAGCAGAACCGAAGCTCAAATGAGACAAAAGGAAGTGGTTTGTGGTTTACTTTTTACCGGTTTTCTCACTCTGTGCCAGCACTGTAGTTTGCAGGGTACTTTGTCAGTTAAAGTTCCTATTTTTCGCAGTACTTTTGGGACTTTTCAACAGTAATAATGCCGTTTCTTCATCAAAAACAAACCTGGACTTGTGTTTTGTTTCATTCACACGTGCGTTTTACCAGTGTAATCAGACTCACCTTTATAAAGTTGAATATTTTTGGCTAAATAACCATCTTTTTCACCAGCAGCTACTGTTTTAAGCCTCATTTAAACTGTTTTTCACACTTTTCGTCGTTGCCAGCAGAGGGCGTAGGACCTGTTTAAGCCATTTTCTCTAGACTTTGTTGAATTCTTTTTGCGTTTTGTTTTCTAGATAGACGCGATAAAAATGTGAAGAACCAATGGAAAGACATTTTGTTCAGTTAAGCATAATATAGGAACTTTAAAGCTGCACTGTGTAACTTTTCTGGTCGGGTATTTTCATGGTTCTTTTCTAGTTTGAAAGGTTTGGCAAAATCTAAATATTATGTCTTTTAAATGGGGAAAGATTCTCACAAAATCCTTCAAATGGAGAAGGGATAATTTACCTGAAACTCATGAATTTGCCACCGGATTGTGTCTACAGAGATGACATTGCTTTGCCTGGAATGTTCCGCAGTGTGGCATTATGTATTTTGCGTTAATTAAATCACAGGTCTTTATATTGCTCCGAAACACCTTGGAAAAACCCAGTGCGTTCTGACTGTCAACCGGGGTCGCCTCTCCACAGATCTGACCTGTGACTTGGCTTGTCACCTGCTTGTGTCCATGGAAACAAGCACACTGTGGAGCATTTAAGTCAGAGCAATAATGTCTCCATGGAAACAAGCAAGTGACCACCTTTTTCATAGACATATACTGTATTTTTTGGGCTGTAAGTCGCATTTTTTTTCATGGTTTGTGCGACTTATCCTCAGGTGCGACTTATATATTAAAATATATAATGTCACATGTTCATTATTTTCACACTGACGGCCACAGGAGGGCGCTCTAGGCTTGTGTGCCCGTATCTGTTTCTCCTATTACTCTTGTACCTCTGAAAATTTAACATTTGAAAGAGAACTGAGAAAGACTGAACACAAATGCACCAAAAAGAGAATCATGTTCTGCAGATTACAAGCTGCAAGTGGTGAAATCTGCAGCCGAAACGAGTAATCGAGCAGCAGAAAGAAAGTTTGGAGTGAGTGAGAAACTTGTAAGAGACGAGTTAAAAGCGGAGGATACTCAAGCTGCAATGAAGAAAACAAAAAAAGTGGTTACTCAGCCGCCTCAATATCAGAGCGCGGACAACGAGGACCCAAAAAATGCAGCAGACTTGCAAACCAAAGTGGATAGTCTGAAGTGCTGAAATGTCTGTTCTCGGTCTCTAATTTTATAAAATAATGGTGGAAATAAATGCGTCTAATATCGGTTAATATCGAGGATCGGCAGATGTTTAGGTATCGATACTGGTATCAAAACGGTGCCTCCTGACTTGTCAGCCTTTATAAGTTTTGCAGTAAAGAAATCCATCAAACTTGTCATGACAAATCAAAAAGAATCGTTTTTAGTAAGTAATTTAAAGGTGCATTGTGTAACTTTTCGGGTGGAGGGTCCATCACCTGCTTGTCTCAGTGTCTCGATAGTTCCACAGTATGAAAATAAACTTGGTGATCACAATGGAGGGTTGATAACGGTCAGATCTGTGGAAAAGCGAGTCTGCATATAGTCAGAATTAGGTGTAATAATAACCAAAAACGCGACATATATATATATATTTTTTTCTTCTTCATGTTGCATTTTTGGCTGGTGCGACTTGTATTCCGGAGCATTTTCCACCAGAAAAGTTCCACAGTGCACCTTTAAAGCTGCACTGTGAAACTTTTATAGTAGGAGATCTGCCACAAACTTGTGTCCATGGCGATATTGCTTTGCCTGAAAGGTTTCACGGTGTGGAATTGAGCTCATGTTGCATTTATTCAGGTGTTTTAGTGCTCAAAAATACAATAATACTATATAAAAACTGGCCTGGGGGCGTTGCGGGCTTGTCTCCATGGAAATAGATGAGTTTAATGCCATAGTGTGGGACATTCTAGACAAAGTTGCAGATCTTCCGCCGGAAAAGTTACGCAGCGCAGCTTTAAAGATCAAAACTATAGCCACTAGTCCCGTTTTTGAATGTATTTTTGCCTCCACCATTTCTTATGACACCAGTGCACCCTGCAGGCCAGGTTAGGAACTACAACACAAACTCCCACTACAGCCACAGTGTCATGTTTATGTTTTGGGTTTGATTTGAGATGACTTTGTTTCTCAGGGTTGCATGAAGCCGGCTGCTGATCACCTGTAAACGTCGAAGTAGAAAAATGCAGCGTTTTGTGGACGTTTTTCATTCACTATTTTGATTTTTGTTTTTTTACTGACCACTTATAGTATTACAACTTGTACGTGTGTTTTGCAGTGATGGTCTAATAAATAACGAGAAAACAAATGATTCAGTTTGTTGAGTTTTATTTATTTTAAGCAGGATGGAAGCAGGAATAAATTGGTACTGACCAAAGCTTCAAAAAATAATGCAGAAATATAGTTTTTATCACATTTTAATAATTTTTAAATGTGTGGTTTTAGTTTTTTTTTATTTTGAGACCAGTTCAAACTTGTTTCACTGCATTTTAATACAAAAATCATCAGTATCAGATCGATATTGCGCTGGTTGCTAGAGGATTATTTGGTGTCAGATCAACACAAGTCATTTTTTTGCCCATTTGTTTTAAACAGGGTATTAGGGCTTTCTTTATATAAATCTGTTTTATGTACGTGTTGTTTTTTGTTTTTTGTGAGCTGAACTCGAGTCCTGCCAGGATCCTGCAGAGAAGTTTGGATAGAGCAGAGGATTTTCCTGTTCATTTTGTTATAACTTTACCACTTATTGGATTGTAATTTAAATCTGAACAGGACAGTGACAGAGTCTTCATGATTGGGCTCTGCCACTGCATTGGATTTGAAAAGAAACAACTACAACAGAATTGAAGTGCAGAATTAAGGTTTAATTCAAGGGGTTGAACAAAAACATATGATTAAACATGTAGGAATTGTAGCTATTTTTATACAAACGCTCCTCATTTCAGGGGCTCAAAAGTCATTGGACAAATAAACATAACCCTAAGTAAAACGTTTTGTTGAGAATCCTTTGCAGGCAGTGACGGCCTGAAGTCTGGAGCCCAGAGACGTCACCAAACGCCGGGTTTCCTCCTTTGTGATGCTTTGCCGGGCCTTTACTGCAGCGGTCCTCAGCTGTTGCTTGTTTGCGGTTCTTTCTGCCTTAAGTTTTGTCTTGAGCTCAGTTGGACTGAGATCTGGTGACTCGGCCGTTGCAGAATATTTCGCTTCATTATTACTTGATCTGCATAACCTTCGACAACATTCTGTAACCTGAGAACGTCCTCATAGTTATAATGGCCTAATATCTCATCCCATGTTTGTACCTTGTGACATTACACTTGTCATTTGACAACCGCAGCCCCATTCATAGTTCATAGTTCTCTTTTACTGAGAAAAAGTTGTGGCGGTTGACGGTACAAACAAAGCACCTCTCAGTCCTTAGTCCTTAGTCCATAACAGAGGCAGAGCAGCAGCTGAGGCTCTTCAGCCACCAGAAAACCCTTTGGAGGACGGGTTTCTTCTTCTGTGGAGCGGCATCACCTAAAGAGACAAACGTTTATTAGTAAATGTACTTTTCATGTCATCAGTGAGGCTAATCTGAGTGAGTCTTACCTGGACGGGGCTGGTAGGGGGCGCTACATGGATCCCCTCGGCTCACAGGCTCCGGCGGCACTGTGGCCTCAGCACTCGGACAGGGAGGAAGTGGGGGAGGGTCGATCTTCCTAGTACGACGTCCGAACTTCCATTTGGGAGCAGGAAGTGGTTTGGCCGTGTGTTCAGGAAGTGCTCCATTCTGAACAGGACGGGTCACATGTACGTCTGGTCCTTCCTGCTCCTGTGACGCTGCTTCTCCTGCGGGACTGGGAACAAATACACAAATACACAATTACATTATAATATTACTTTGCCATAGACTCTATTTTAGAAGTTACCAGTAGCACAAGAGGACATTTTTCTTTCATTTTTTCCATAGACTTTTCAAACAACACACAACTCCAGGTTTGTTTTTGAGGCGGTAACAGCGTTAGGACACAACATGAAGCTCACAAGAGTTATTTTTGTGTAATATAGGACCTTTAAAATCTGTTTCAGAAACTTTATAAAATAAACTGTTACAACATTTCACAGAATCTAAACTCTCGCTTAGGGCCCGACCGATATATCAGTTGGCCGGTATTATCGGCCGATACGGGCTCTTGGAAACATATCGGCCAAAATCTTGCCAATATGAGTCAATATTCCACGTGGATATTTTCCCTGTTATAAAGCTCAGACTCTCTATTCTGACCATTTAAGCCAATTTACAGACAGATAAATGTCTTCTATCAGCGACTGTAAAGTGACTATAGTGGCCGTATATATGTTACTGGACATGCACTGATATGGAAATGAGCTGTGAATAGAGGTGTGAATTATCGGCATTTAGCAGATCATTAATTACCGCACACGCATTTACCGCTAAAGGCTGATAGCGGTAGTTTACTTACAGAACTTTCTTTACAGGCTAGAATATCATACAAAACGCCATTAGGCCGAACGACTGTCTTTACATATGATGTAAAGAGGCAGAAGAACAAGAAATGTCGCCTAAATAAACCCAACTGAAAATCCAATAGAGCCAAACCTAAGTTTTATAAACAATTAAAGATTTACAGTGAATTTCTTTGTCATAAATATATCGGCGATTATATCAGCAGCTCTATTTTATCGGTATCAAATCTGCCGCAACAAAATCCATATCGGTCGAGCCCAAGTCTCGATAATTGAATTTTTTGAAAAGTCTATGTGAAAAATGAACTATGTGAATAAAATAAAAAAAAGTATCCATGGAAACCTGCAAGTTTTTAATCTTCTTTGAGCTGTTCCAGAGCACATGCTAATGAATATACATATACAGTTTTCACTTTCGCTTTTAACGTGGTGGAGCAAAACAACGAAACTCCACAAGTGAGTCTGCGGTGAAGGGACTGTCGTTTCTGATTTTTTGAGTGTGTAAATGTTTTTTTCTTAAATCTGAAAAGCGCAGAACCTCACCTCTCTGCATGTTTGTCGTCCTCCTCCTCAAAGGGACTGTGAGGGTGGACGCTCCGGGTTCGTTGTGACTCCCGTTTGAGAACCGGAGGAGTTTTGGCAGTGATCTGACCGTCTGTCCTGCATCGGAGAGCTCCCCATTCTGCACCGGGAAGGTCACGTTTTTAAGGTGTGGTTGCGGCAGACTTCTCAGACTGTGGAGAGCGTGAACTGTGTTAGTCTCTTATTCATTTCTTTATCTTCTTCACTGAACAAAAGGGAGAAAATTACCACAACATGTAATTCTAACACGTAAGAATGAAAGAACTTAAACTAAACAGCGATGCTTTTGAGGAGGCATCAGCATTCTTACGTCGCTAAAACCTTAGCAGAGTGAATTTTGCTCGTTATTAGAACCTTTAAGATGATTTAACTGAAAGCGCAAACCGCAAAATGTGATAAGAAGGACCATATTCAAAATTCAGTGAAATGGTTTTGCCGTTTACATGTCGTTTTTTAGTAATGTTCCTCCAAAACCTAACAACAGAAGCCAGTCTCACCTCTCTGATGGTTCGTCGTCCTCTTCACAGGGGCTGGGGTTTTCTGGAGCGGCCGGTTTGACCACAGTGACGGCAGGTTTCCTCACAGACGTCTGCAGGACCAGGTCAGGCTGCTCCTGTGACGCTGCTTCTCTCTGTAAACTGCAAACAAATACACAAATATAGTTATAACCACTGGACTTTTGCCTTAGACTTTACTTCTTTTCTTTCTCTTCAGTAGTTTCATTGTGTTGTGATCGTGCTCTGAGAGGGAGCAGGGAAAACGCAATAAAACTGAAAACTAATTCAACAGATTCATTCATTTGTGTTAACAATGAACACACAGGGTTCCCACTCTGTTTGAAGACTTTTCCATGACTTTTTCAAGACCTAAAGTGAATTTTTCATGACTTTACGGCACCTACAGTGATGGCCGAAAGTATTGGCACCCCTGCAATCCTGTCCTATAATACTCAATTTCTTCCAGAAAATGATTGCAATCACAAATGCTTTGGCATTAATATCTTCATTTATTTGTCTTGCAATGAAAAAACACAAAAGAGAATGAAAAAAAAGTCAAATCAAATATTATTTTACACAAAATTCAACAAATGGGCTGGACAAAAGTATTGGCACCCTCAGCCTAATATTTGGTAGCACAACCTTTAGACAAAATAACTGCGAACAACCGCTTCCGGTAACCATCAGTGAGTTTATTACAACGCTCTGCTGGAATTTTAGACCATTCTTCTTTGGCAAACTGCTCCAGGTCCCTGAGATTTGAAGGGTGCCTTTTCCAAATTGCCATTTTGAGCTCTCTCCACAGGTTTTCTATGGGATTCAGGTCTGGACTCATTGCTGGCCACTTAAGAAGTCTCCAGTGCTTTCTCTCAAGCCATTTTCTAGTGCTGTTTGAAGTGTGCTTAGGGTCATTATCCTGCTGGAAGACCCATGACCTCTGAGGGAGACCCAGCTTTCTCACACTGGGCCCTACATTATGCTGCAAAATCTGTTGATAGTCTTCTGACTTCATAATTCCATGCACACGGTCAAGCAGTCCAGTGCCAGAGGCAGCAAAGCAACCCCAAAACATCAGGAACCTCCACCATGTTTGACTGTAGGGACCGTGTTCTTCTCTTTGAAGGCCTCATTTCTTTTCCTGAAAACTCTGTGTTGATGCCCGTTCCCAAAAAGCTCTACCTTTGTCTCATCTGACCAGAGAACATTCTTCCAAAATGTTTGTGGCTTTCTCAGGTAGGTTTTGGCAAACTCCAGCCTGGCTTTTTGTGTCTCTGGGTCAGAAATGGGGTTTTCCTGGGTCTTCTACCATAGAGTCCTTTTTCATTCAGATGTCGGCAGATAGTACGGGTTGATACTGTTGTACCCTCGGACTGCAGGGCAGCCTGAACTTGTTTGGATGTTAGTCTAGGATTTTTTTCCCACCATCTGCACAATCTTACGCTGAAATCTGTAATCGATTTTCCTTTTCCGTCCAGATCTGGGGAGGTTAGCCACAGTGCCATGCTCTTTAAACTTCTTGATGACACTGCGCACAGTAGACACAGGAACTTCAAGATCTTTGGAGATGGACTTGTAGCCTTGACATTGCTCATGCTTCTTCACAATTTTGTTTTTCAAGTCCTCAGAGAGTTCTTTGGTCTTCTTTCTTTTCTCCATGCTCAGTGTGGTGTGTGTGTGGCACAGGACAGAGGTTGAGTCAACTTCAATCCATTTTAACTGGCTGTTGGTGTGATTTAGTTATTGCCACCACCTGTTGTGTGCCACAGGTGAGTACCAGGTTTTATTAATTATTCAAATTAGAGAAGCAGCACATGATCTTTCAAAGGGTGCCAATACTTTTGTCCACCCCCTTTTTATGTTTGGTGCAGAATTATATTCAATTTGGCTTTTTGACAATTCCTTTTTGTGATTTGTCATTGAAGATAAATTAAATGAACATTTTAATGTCAAAGCAGTTGTGATTGCATTCATTTTTTGGGAGAAATTGGGCCTTTTCTGACGGAACTTCTGGGGTGCCAATACTTTCGGCCATCACTGTACATGTGCAGAACTGAGCACTTTTAGGGCTAAATATGAAATGTGAACCTTTTCCACTCACCTTATGGTTTGGTTTATAGTTTTTAACATTCAGAATCCTGTCAGTGCGTTTATTGTGTCTCTTTTAAACTTTTAGACCTTATTGTGTGTTGTCTCCGTTCAGAAATAATCAGAACAGCCTCATGAGAACTTAACAAAACGCTGGAGTTGTGTGAAAGAGATAATCGACTTTTTAAATTTCCATGACTTTTCCAGGATCTCCATGACCGTGGGAACCCTGAATACAGCAGAAAAGTGTAATTCCCAAATGTTTAAAATGCTGATAAAAGTGTAAACTAATAATAACTAGTTCTTTGAGTCGTATTTGCACTTAATACTTTCATTAAAGTACAAGTTGCTTGTACTTTTTAGCCGAGAAAAGCAGGTGACAAGCAGAAAAGTGACACAGTGCACTTTAAACTTGAGAATTGAAAATACAGTTTGAACAGTGGTGATAAAAACAAACCTTTCGGAGAGTATGAACGGATGCTGGAGGATTTGTGAGGGAGTCATCCTCGCAGACGCATCCATCTTCAACATCTGAGGTCTGTGGCTGCTTCAACATTCAGGGCGTCCTCCGTTTTACAGCGGCCAGAAAGATGATCCTGCAAACAAATCAGGAAAACATCAGGACGTACAGTGTTTTAAAGAGGCCTGGAGTCGACTACAGCTTTTTTATTAGTCGTTTTATTTATGTTATGAAGATTTATTTAGACAAGGGAATTAACGGTGTGAGTTAACAAAAAATCCGGAGTGAATCAAACATTTAAAGGGCCCATATTTGTTTTTAGATCTACAGTTTGGGCACCCCTGATCATTTTCAAGATTTTCCTTTATAAATCACTGGTTGTTCGGATCAGCAATTTCAGTTAAATATATCATGTAGCAGAAAAACACAGTGATATTTGAGAAGTGAAATGAACTTTATAGGATTTACAGAAAGTGCAATAATTACTTAAACAAAAGTAGACATGTGCATAAATTTGGACACCCCAACAGAAAAATTACATCAATATTTAGTAGATCCTCCTTTTGCAGAAATAACAGCCTCTAAACGCTTCCTATAGCTTCCAGTGAGGCTCTGGATTCTGGCTGAAGGTATTTTTGACCATTCTTCTTTACAAAACATCTCCAGTTCAGTGAAGTTTGATGGTGCCCGAGCATGGACAGCCCGCTTTAAATCACACCACAGATTTTCAGTCATATTCAGGTCTGGTGACTGAGACGGCCATTCCAGAACATTGCACTTGTTCCTCTGCATGAACTGCCTTAATGAATTTGAGCAGTGTTTAGGGTTGTTGTCTTGTGGAAGTATCCAGCCCTGGTGCAACTTCAACTTTGTCACTGATTCTTGAACATTGTTAGTTATTCTTCAACTTTAACAAGATTTCCAGTCCCTGCACTGGCCACACGCCCACAGCCTGATGGAACCACCACCAAATTTTACTGTGGGCAGCAAGTGTTTGTCTTGGAATGCTGTGCTCTTCTTTCATCCTGCACATCACCCTTTGTTATGTCCAAATAACTCCATTTTAGTTTCATCAGTCCACAGCACCTTATTCCAAAATGAAGCTGGTTTGTCCAAATGTGCTTTAGCAAACCTCAAGCGACTCTGTTTGTGGCATGTGTGCAGAAAAGGCTCCGTCGCATTCCTCTCCCATACAGCATCTCCTTGTGCAAAGTGCTGAATAGTTGATCGATGCACAGTGACACCATCTGCAGCAGGATCATGTTGTACGTCTGTGGAGCTGGTCTGTGGGATGAGTTTGACTGTTTTCACCA
>CM068364.1:5073070-5103070 GCA_034769755.1 Odontamblyopus lacepedii | reverse complement strand
CAGGTGGGTGGCTCCGGTGTCGCCCGCCCTCCTCCGTGTGTTTGGCCGGTGCCTGGAGACGCGCCATGTCCGAGCTGCACCAGGCGGCGGCCGTGGGGGATTTCTGCGCCGCGGAGGAGATTCTGAGACACAACAGATGCGACCCGAACCAGAGGGACATCGACTGGTACGA
This sequence comes from Odontamblyopus lacepedii, assembly GCA_034769755.1. Taxonomy (NCBI): domain Eukaryota; kingdom Metazoa; phylum Chordata; class Actinopteri; order Gobiiformes; family Gobiidae; genus Odontamblyopus; species Odontamblyopus lacepedii. Next base: position 5,102,898 of record CM068364.1, on the reverse strand, counting down.
CGGAGCCTCTGGACTGAAGACAGGGCCCCCAATCCAGGTCCAGGGAACAGCGGTAGCGCTCAATATAAGACCCAGACACACGCCGATTTTAGCATCAGGTGTTGTCAGCGGAAGTTTTGGCACAGATCACAAACGTTAAGCAGGTTCTCTTGGCTATTACTTGGTTCTCTTGTTCCTTAGCATCACTAAGGACCACACTCATCCAGCACAAGGACTTTTCCGTCTGCTGCCCTCTGGCAGATGATACAAGAGCCTCCCAGTACGCACAAAAAGACTGAAAGAGCTACTATCCCCACGCTGTCAGACTGCTGAACACTATCCCCACGCTGTCAGACTGCTGAACACTATCCCCACGCTGTCAGACTGCTGAACATTATCCCCACGCTGTCAGACTGCTGAACACTATCCACATGCTGTCAGACTGCTGAACTCTCAATAATACTGCACTAAACTACTGTCTGTGATGCATAATACTCTTACTGCTGCTGCACTAATGGACATCACTACCACTGTTACTGTTATCTGTGAAATAACCTGCTCCACATTCCACGTGCAAAACCATTATGTGCAATATGGAACTCATCTGTGAAATAATATAATAATAATAATAATGCATCAGTTTTATATAGCGCTTTTCTGGACACTCAAAGACGCTTTACAGAGCATTATTCATTCACTCCAGACCCGGTGGTGGTAAACTACTATTGTAGCCACAGCTGCCCTGGGGCAGACTGACGGAAGTGAGGCTCCAATCTGCACCATCGGCCCCTCCCACCACCACCAACACTCACGCACACACCACATTCATACTGGGCAATGTGGGTAAAGTGCCTCAGGACACTACGACAGTTTTTGTGACTGGCGCCCCCCTGTGGCACCTGGAATTCCCAGTGTCTCCATCCAAGTACTGACCAGGCCCTGCTGAGCTTCTGAGATCTGATGGGATCAGGCTCTGACAAACCGGTGTGGCCACAATCTACCTACACCTTATTTAATCCTACCTGCACCTTTGTATATTATATTTTATTACATTTTTATTATATCTGTATTTTTTTATATTTTATTATATTCTTTACTATATTGTTTACTATTTCCCTTGTATTTGCAAACACTTTTTAAACAGTACTATTTATTGCAGCTATTAGTACTTCTGAATATCTTAGCGAGTCAACAGTTCTTCTCATCCTGAGCATTTCATTGCTCTGTAAACCTTGTGTTGAACCTGCATATGACAAATAAACAATCTTGAATCTTGAATCACACATACACACACAGCTTAGAGTTTCCATGCTTTTTAATCAAGTTTATAAAATTCCCTTTTGCACATCTTTTGCACATCAGGAAAAAATTACCAAAAGAAAACTCAAAAGTTGGGTTGATTTCCAAAAATGTTGACAAAAGAAAAACTGATTGCATCTTTGTGAGGCGCCCATGACTGAAGTTAGTGAACTTCAGTGGTGAGTCTTAAGTAGTACTTTCTCTTTCACAGACGTAGGCGCGAAGATTGCTACAATCCTGATCATCCCAGCACTTCTGGTCTGTAAATGACAAAACACATGAATAGTCTGATCAGTCAGTTTATTTCCTTCTGTTTCCCACATTCGCTCTCACAAATACTGTCATTCATACACCAGGGTCCATGGCCAGTGCAGATAAGGTGAAGTGTCTTGCCCAAGGACACACTACATTTGAATTGCTAAGCTTCAGGTTGATGGGTACTGACCTGAGTAATTAGTCAAACCACACTTCTGGTTTCCACCTTGGTTGTCAGGTTCTTCAGGACACCAGTTTGTGTAGCCCAGAGGCTGACTGTTGATCCAGAACCAGGAGCCGGACTAAAACACAAACACAAAAGTCCAGGTTCACTCAGGAGTTCTTTTTCTTCGTGGTTGATGTGAAGAGATATTTCTCAAATCCTGTACCGTTCTGGTTTTCTAGATCCTTCTCTTTAACATACCTGCTGTGCATCTGAGAGGCCAATCCATATGTCCACTCCTCCAGCAAGACCTTTCACATAGTCCTCCTCCTCCTTAGAGTTGAGGACCACCAGGTGTCCTCCTGTGGTCAGACAGTGCATCTGAATGAGAGATTCAGACGAGAAAAAGATTCATCATTAATCAGGCCTGTACTGTTTGTATTATTATCATGTGAAAACTGTGAGCTGATGTTACATGAGCATTGGCCCAAGTCTGAGGAGTAGAGTGGAAATTATAACTGGATCCACTGGACATTTCCCATGGTCTATGTAGTGCTGCACCTGAAAACAAAAGACCACAACAGCTAACTTTTAGTCACAATTGTTAGTTTCATTGAGGTTGGTTTTATTGCACTGAAAATCTCTGAAAAACATGCATCCTCTTATGAGCGGGCTTGATTTACACAAAGTCGACTCTTCTTTGGCCTGGAGGAGGGCCTTTTCCTGCTTCTGTCCATGGAAATGTTCCTTTAGCAATAACCTCCCACAGTGTGGTAGAAAACATCTCCATGGAGAACGTATCAAAGTGGTTTTATCTTTCTATCGCTGTGGAATCGTGCGGGTGACGTGCCATCTCCACAGTTACACACTGTAGCTTTACCTAGCAGACATTGGGCTTGCTGCAGACACACTCACCTGTACTCGGGTCGCTGTCTTTCACAGGCTCTGAAACCAAATAAAAACATGAATGATCAGTGTAAGTTCAGGAAGTACACACAGCTTCTGCACACTCACCTTGGGCCATTGCTCCACAGAAGAGAGCCAGCAGAATGAGCAACTTCATGATCAAAATGAACTCTTGTCCAAATAAAAACCTAAGAAAAAGAAAGAGTTGGTTACTTCATCGGCCTTCTTCTCACAGCAGACTTCAGATGACTGTAGAGAATCAAGGCCAAACCTGCTTCAGTGTCTCTGTGCCTCAGACTCTGTCAAACTCGGCTTCTGTATTTATACACGACTGTGGCCATGAATCACTGCCACGTGTGATGGTGTGATAGGTGGAATAGTTAATGACCTTTTACAACCTCCATATTGAGGGCACAACTGAACCCAGTGTCACGTCTTATCTTGTCTCTTGGAATTGTGTCTCGTTTCTTCCCAAATCGTTTTCATCCATGTTAAATGTTTCTGTTTCTGTAGCAATAAAGTACAAGGAGCTGTGCGTTATGCAGTTTTAATGCACAGTGTAGCGTGGTGTTCCTCTGCAAAGTGAAAACTACTACACACAGCTCCTCGTTTTTTAATGCGCTGTTACCACATCTACAAACAGAAATGTCTCACCTGTGAGTGTGAAAAGCCTTTTCACTGTCTGTAAATGTCCCAGTATCAGTTTGGTGATTCACGAGAGTCGGGACAAAACAGGTCCTTTCTAAAACACAGCAGTTTGTAGAAAAATATTTTCAAAATATCTTCATTTGCATATTTATAAAGTTACATCGAAGGTTGACGTGTTTTAACAATTTTGACATAAATGTAAATGACAATTTTGAGGTCAGTGTAAATGTCCTGAGAGTTCAGCTGCTGAAAAAACATTAAAAAACTTTTATGAATAAAATTACATTTGATCAAAAGGCTTTAAATATTTTTTAAATGCCTACGGTGAACTTGTGAAAATATTTTCAGCTTGTTAATGCAGTGTCCCATCTTTTTGTCCACTGTAAACAGATATGAATAAATAATAAAGGAGTCAAATGTGTGAATGAAACAAAACACAACCTCAGGTCTGTTTTTTATTCATTTTATCAAGATTTAAACCTTACAAAAGTTGATTTTGAGTAATACAGTGAAAACGGACAAAAATGCAGTATTGGGAAGTTACTTTCACCACTTCTTGTTCAGTTCAGATGAAAAAGTAATTTGAATCATCAAAACAGTGAAAAGGTCAAATGTGTTGCATCAACGAGTTTCTTTCCTCAGCAAAACTGTAGCGCTGTAGTCAAATAAAAGTCCTCAAATGAACCTCTCTGATGCTTCAGGCATCGCTGCGTATCTGCCGCTCCTGTTTCCGCGTTAAAGACATAAACGTCATAATCAAATCAAACAGAGCTGTATCTGTTTGACTTAGTGTCTGTTTGACTTAGATCAAGAACAATCTGAAATCTTCAAACAGGTCTTTGACAGGTTAATAGACAACATATCTAACAGTGAAAAGCAGTGCGTAATCTCTGGCCCTTCACCCTCACCGTCTTTTGGTAAAGTGAAGTTTAGCCGACGTTGCCAACTGCACACCTGTATAAAATGATTTTGTAGAGACAGGTGTGTATACCTTTTGTGGACAACTTCACAACGTTTTGGAATCGTCCAAAATGATTTAAAGCTGATTGTCTACACTCAAATAGTGTGGGATCAGGTATCCTATCCACAAACATCAATTTAACTCTACAGTGGATCAATAGTAATGCGGTATGAAGTCACAAACACCTGAATAAAATGATTCTAATGCAGCTCCTCTTTGTACAAAGCTTAATGAACATAACTGTACTGTAAATCATGCAAGAGTTATTTAGGACGCTGCCACCAACGGGGTAATGGGAGGTCACCTTAATATCAGAAGTTTGATGCCAATGACTCTAATTGAGACTGCGTTTGCATTTCTGAAAGCTGGTTAAACGAACACTTACCCACCAACTTAACCGACATACCAGGATTCACATGCTATAGGAAAGACAGAACTAAAGGCCTAGGGGTGGTGTATTCATTTATATATGAGAGCGCTCGGCTGTTTTTTAAGGAAACTCCTGCACACTGTCTCACTCTGTTTTTTCTTTTATTGATACATACGACGTTTCAGTCCCTCCGGACCTTCCTCAGGTATGAGCACAGCCCTTTCGTTACATTACGTTAAGGCACTGCCCCCTCAAGAATCATCATCCCATCGTAACAGTGAAAAATAATACATTTACAATTAGACCCCAATAAACTATACACCAATCTTCTTTTTAGCACTAAAAAGATGCAAAGCCTATTGGATTTTTACTTTACAAACTTTTAGTCGTAGAGGCTTAAATGATGAACTGCTGTTTAATGTAATGTTCACTAGCAAGGACCACGCCACAACACATGTGCGAAGCGAAAAGCGTTTATTGTGTTGAGACGAGGCAGGTCGGCTGGGTTGAGAGTCAGGGTGGGGGTACAGTCTCAATCTTCACATGGCCCAGCAGGAACGGGACCCCCCCTCGTAGGCGTCTTATGTCTGGACAGATATGGGATGTGAGGGTGGGGTCGAGTTATCCGGAACGAACTGGGTTGCCGGGTTAGGCTGATATAAATAGGCTTCTGGGTAATTGAGGCTGTGAGCTGTGATTCGCTGGAGAGGAGTCGAGGGCGGCTGAGGTGTGGTCCTGCTCCCGAATTTAAATTAATCATATTAACTACATTTATGAAAAGGAAGAAAAAAGTGTTATATTTAAGAACACAGATACACGCCCTCCCTCTGAGCCATGAGGGAGGTTCATATTAAACTTTGTCTGTATCATGCAATGTAAACATCTTTTTATGCTGATAATTATCTTTGTATTTTTCCAAATGTTATTAAGGTGTTTTAATTCACAAGAGATTGGTGTATAGTTTATTGAGGTCTAATTGTAAATGTATTATTTTTCACTGTTACGATTGGATGATGATTCTTGAGGGGGCAGTTCCTTAAATGTAGTTAACATGATTAACTTAGGTTCAGGAGCAGGACCACGCCTCAACCGCCCTCGACTCCTCTCCAGCAAATCACAGCTCACGTCTGCCACGCCTCAATTTCCCAGAAGCCTATTTGTAGCAGCCTATCCCAGCAACCCAGTTTGTCCCGAATAACTCGACCCCACCCTCCCAACCCCGATCTGTTCACTTCCAGACATAAGCCGCCTACGAGGGGGGTCCTGTCCTGCTGGGCCATGTGAAGATTGAGACTGAACCCCCACCCTGAGTCTCAACCCAGCCGACTCGCCTCGTCTCCATATAACAAATTCTTTTCGCTTCGCACATGTGTTGTTGGTGTGGTCCTTGCTAGTGAACGTAACATAACGAAGGGGCTGTGTTCATTCCTGAGGAAGTTTCCAGAGGGACTGAAACGTCGTATCAATAAAAGAAAAATCAGGAGTGAGACAGTGTGCGGGAGTTTCCTTAAAAAACATGAAGTGCCTCGCCTCCAACGCACCTGCCGCCCAGTCAGGTGTGCAGAGTCTGCACAGAAACATACGAGAGCGCTACACATGTTCTAAACTTGAACTGAATGTGGAGCTGGAATGTCTTGGGCTCACGGTCGGTCGCCTTTTCACCCAGTATGAGATTAAATACAACTGTACTCAACTTTTACCTCAAGAGTCTTTTGTCTGTTGTTGATCACGGTAATGAATGGATAATATATGGTGACGTTAGTATTTATTGGATGAGCAATGGTGCAAAATCTAAGTTTAAAACAATCATGACAAAATATCAATGCAAGCAACTTATACAAATGTCCACTCGACTGACTAGAAATAGTAAAGCTGTCATTGATCTTATCTTCACAAACAGACCTGAAAGGGCAAGAAAAACATACAGTTTAGTTTCTGGCCTTTCTGATCACAATTTGATCTTGGCTAATTGCATAGTGACCACTTCTCGTGTAAATTTCAGATGAAACAGCCATTTCAATCATCAAAAAATGATGAAAATGTCAAATGTGTTGCATAAAATTGTTTCCTTTCTGAACAAGTAGCAAAACTGTAGCTCTGTAGCAAAATAATTCAGTAAAATATAACAAAAAATACTCTTGGCGATATATCGATATTTCAATATTTTTGCACACCCCTAGTAATGAAGACTAATTTGAAGTACCTGTATTCCAGTACAGTGACTTTTTCATTTGGTGATATTCAGAGTACGGTGACTTTTCTATAATCAAAGGAATACACTGTGGTCCTTGATGAGAAAAACACTGAACCCCCCTCGCCCCAGTGTCTGCGTACACTGGTGTATGAGTGACTGTGTGAGTGGGTCCTTGTTCTAAAGCACTTTGAGCCTTGAAGATGGAAAAGAGCTGTATAAAAATGTGACCATTTATCTTTTCATGGGTTGAGTTTTATGTATTATTTTTGTCTATTATTTTAGAAAATGTAGGCCTATGCAATTTTTTAGTCAGATGCTGCAGAGAAAACAGAAGCTACCGTAAATCATTTCGCCACACAGGAAAACCCAAAAATGCCCACTGAGCAACTCTCTGCATTTATTCCGATCAATCTGATCCTGATTCACCCTCGCAGGGGTGAGGCAACAGAGGCTCACTCATCCTGGGAGGTGATTTCCCATCAGCATTAGCTGAGCTTTGCTTCTTTGACATCTGTGAAGTATGTAAGTGCCCTTTGTGCCCAAGGTGGATACAGCCTACAGCTTCAGCCTTTCATCCTCCACCTTTTCATCTTCTGAGGAGCGTTGACTTCACTCTCTGTGCCCCATCCGGGCTTTGTGAGTGTTTGTTGACAGAACAACTGGCCTTAGAAAGGCAGATTGTTTGTGTCTTGGGCTTTGCCTCACCTGGGCAGGATTGTTGGCTTACACCTGCAGGGGTGTAGTACCTCTGCAGGGCTTGAGGGTACGCTCCACCAGGGGTGTAGCTACATCATGGGCCCTGTTCAGAGGTGTATCCATCCAGGATATGTGCACTGTGGCCACTGTCACTGGGTCACTGTCCGGCACCGCAGTGACCCACTGCTTCAGGAGCTTTATTTGCAAATCCATATCTCCCATAGGGAAACACCGAACGATGTTAGAAAAAGAACTCAAGGTTACGTAGGTTCTTTGAAAACAGAAATCGGTTTAGAATGAGGATATTAGGAGGAGGCGACTGTATGAGGAGAGGGGCCGGAGCCCGAGAGTCGTCCTGTCAGAGACAGACGTGGGGCCATTGGAGCGTCTGTGGATGGTTTCGCCCGAGGCAATCGTGAAACACCTCACTTATTATCAAAGAACCGAGGTTACGTTAAGTAACCTTGAGATCTTTGCGAATTTTACACTTTGCATTTTGACTGTTGCATTTGAGAGCTCAAAAATATTTGTGCCAAATGTTTAAAAGGTGAAATTTTTATTTATTGAAAAAGTATATTTAAAATAACAAATTTAAAAACAGCAACTAAAATGCAGAATAAAAATAATTTAAACATCTTGTTTCAGAGTTTAAAAATGCAAAATGAAAAATTCAGAGGTATTTAAAATTCAAAATCTGATGGAGCAAATTATCTTCTATACATGTGTCTCTTGGATCTGAGGCAGGTCAAATGTCTCTAGTGAAACTGCAGATGCCCTCCCAGATGTTGTGGTGTGTCAGATGCCCTCCCAGATGTTGTGGTGTGTCAGATGCCCTCCCAGATGTTGTGGTGTGTCAGATGCCCTCCCAGATGTTGTGGTGTGTCAGATGCCCTCCCAGATGTTGTGCTGTGTCAGATGCCCTCCCAGATGTTGTGGTGTGTCAGATGCCCTCCCAGATGTTGTGGTGTGTCAGATGCCCTCCCAGATGTTGTGGTGTGTCAGATGCCCTCCCAGATGTTGTGCTGTATCAGATGCCCTCCCAGATGTTGTGGTGTGTCAGATGCCCTCCCAGATGTTGTGGTGTGTCAGATGCCCTCCCAGATGTTGTGGTGTGTCAGATGCCCTCCCAGATGTTGTGGTGTGCTTGGAGCACTAGTGGGAGCACAGTCCGTGCCACTAATAAAAATTGTCAGTGAAAACAACTGAAGAAGAGATTATACTACATTCTTAATTTCAGTGATTTTTTTTTTATTGCAGAATTGTTTAAAAAACGGCGGAGTTTGGGCTGATCACACTGCGCTGCACTTCTCCTTTTTGTCACTAGATGGAGCTAAAGAGTCATGGAGCAAACATGATTACAGTGAACACAAACTTGAGCAAATATGGGTTATATTCATGGATCATGGATCTATTGGTTAGATTGAGTCAGTGGTACAAACACACATAGGAGACATTCACTTAGATCAGAGGTGTCCAAACTTTTTCCATCAAGGGCCCCATATTAAAACACAGACCAGCCTGAGGGCCGATCGAGGGTCATAGACTGAGGGCGAAAAGTGAGTAAGTCAAATCTGTGCGTTTATAACAGGTCTGAATGACCCTCCAGACCTTTGTCCAGGCTTAGACCCTCAAAAGGAGACACGAAATTTGCTTGATGAGGGTAGATTTCAAAAACATGTAGTAAAAAGTACGACTTGTGGTCGTATGTGCCAATTCACCAATTTTGGTTTAATTTTCTTTCTTTTTTATTGTAATGTTGTGAGTTGGACCATATAATTCAGAATGTGTTAAATTGTTAACTTGTGTAATTTGTGATGCAGTTAAAGTTTTAAGTTCTATAAAGTTCTCTAAAAAGAAGGAAGATTATAATTTATTTAATGGTGCAATAACTGTTTGTGCAATAGGGGTAGTGCAATATCTCAGACACTTTTTGGTTGTGCACAAATGTACTACATGTATCGTGTGATGTGTGAAGCATAACTGTGTTTTTTAAGCTCCAGGCAGTGAGCCAAAAACTAATTTCCCCTTGGGGACAATAAAGCTTATCTTATCTTAAGAGTTCAGTGTTAGGAAGTGTTAGTAGCTCAATCGTCTTTGAAATGTCCAAAGTTTGCACTGAACAAAGTTTGTATGAATCACCTATAAGCTGATTAAAACAACTTGTGCTGCATTAGATTTATGACCCATCCTTTTTACATCAAATAACTGAAAGTAACTAAGGAACTTTTGCTCAAATTACATTTTAAATTAAGTACTTTTTTACTTTTACTCAAGTAGATTTTCAAATTTTTTACTTTTACCTGAGTAGGAATTAAGCAAAGTAAAGATACGTTTACTAAATTATAATTTTTCAGTACTTTTTCCGTCTCTGGTCCTCTGTAAATCAAAACACCCATCAAATCAAACAAATACAGTGGAAGTCGCTCTTGATTCGCTCCTGATTCGCTCCTGAGCCGCTTCTTATAGAATTTTATTGCAGTTCCGTCACGCGCGCTCCACGCTGTGCCTGTCGCGTCCGCACCGCCCCAGAGTAACGCGCTGTCCTCGGACCCGACTCTTTTTACATCGACTCCAACTTGTGCCACTGTAAAGCGACTCAAAAACACGCAGCACACCCCTTTATTTTACTTTCATTTCATTTTATTGCGCTGTTCGTTCTTGATTCGGTTCGCGTCGCTCCGATGCTAATGCTAACATGCTAACACCTGTTTGTTTTGACGCCGCCGCAGCTTTTGTGACGGAAAACAACAGCTGATGTGGAAACTCCTTCTTTTACAGCCGTGCCCTTTTCCCCACGGCCTGCACACGATTCTTACATAATATTTGAACCAGAGAGAGACCGATCGTGCAGTGCAATGTTAGCATTTTGCAGAAGAAGCTAACTTGAACACTTGACAGCAGCATTTTACCAGGAAGACATCAAGACATTAATTAATTAAGTAAGTGTGATTTATGATATTAATTGTAGGATTGTGCATGTTTATTGCAAGCTAATACCATGTTTAGGAAGTGCTTCATAGGCAATTAGCATGTTCTGTTGTAATGTAATCAAGTTTTCACTGCATTTATGGCTAAAACTTGAAGACAAATATAAAACTGAATTGGAGAATTTGAGGGACACACACCATCCAAGCTTACTACTTAGAAATTATGAAAAATGTATTGATTTTTTTCCATCTAAGCACTGATAATGATTGTAGCTAATGTTCCAGAGTCTATAAATTAATCTAAAATCACTGCAAATAAAATCTAAGCTCAATGTGTGTGGAAATCTTACCCTTTTGTTTGCTCATATTTACTTTTTACAGCTTCTGTCACGAAAATAGGGATGTAATGTGACAATAACCGAAATATCGTGATTTCGTGTCGTCAAACTCACAATAATATCATGGCCTGTCATAATATATCGAGGGTTTTTCACTTAAAAGTATTAAAAAAGCAGGGCATTACATAGGCTGTGAACTTTTGCTTAATTTTAGTGCAGACTACATGATAAGATAAGTACACATTAAACAATGAGGAGCAGAGCGTTATACAGTATAAACCATAAGTGTTTATGGTTTTAAAGGTGCATTTTGTAACTTTTCTGCTGTCCATCAAAAGCTTTTCTCTACGGAGATGTTCTTGCTTTGTCTGGAAAGTTTCACAGTGCTGCATTAAACCTTTCTATCTTCACAGAGACTAAACCAGGCTAAGTTACAGGTCAGACTGATTGATTGATTTGTTTTTATTTCAAGTCTGTGCCATGAGAGAAACTATAATCCTACACATACTACAGACACATTGTAATCAACACAAAAGCACATTTCTTGAAAAGGAGTGTCAAGAAGACAAAGTTACATTGACCATCCCTGTTCATGACATAGTTTAAAAAATGATGTGGTTTCTTATGTACATTAATCACTAGGGATGTAACAATAAGCGAAATATTGTGATACTGTACCGTCAAAATTGTCACAATAATATCCGTGCGCTGTCATAATCTATTGAAGTGTGAGTTCCTTTGCTTGAATGCATCGTTTTATAGTAGCAACAGTTAATAAACATAGGGAACTACATTTCCCATGATTCATTTCAGCGCAGACAACATGAAGAAATATGTTTTTTACTTGAATTCTTGGGATTATGACAGTAATGATTCACACTAAAGTCCGTTACTGTTAAACCTTCTCAGTATTTTACCGGGCTAATTAAGAAACTATTCAGAAACAGAATATCAAACATTATATTTGAAGATGAGGCACAAGTTCTGATCAAACCAATCTTCACCAGCGCGTATCTCCCTCCATTTAATGATCCGGGACACGTCGAGACGAGAAAAGCTCAGAAGAGGCAGATTCAGGAATAAAAAGTAAAAGGCGACAGTCCAGGGCGTGTGATATTTCCCACTGCAGCATGTTGTATCTGACAGACCCGCGCTCTCGGCACTCGGAGAAGTTCCCGTCTCCTCCGTGAAAGTCTGACTTTGGCCTCAAGCGGGAACTTTCTCCTATTCAGCGCCTCGTCCCCTCTCGACTCTCGGTGTTCAATAAAACGTCTCCATAGCAAACTTTTCGGCTCAACATCACCAAACCGCTCGACTCTCACAGTGCACGAGAGTCAAACCTTTAAAGTAGCCATGTTGTTACCTCTTGTCCCTCTTCCTCCTCAGCTCTCGCACCATGAGCTCTGCGCCTCATAACTTCTCGTGGGTGGACCAGGGGAAGGTGGCGGGCCTGGCTCTGCCCCGGTACCCGGCTGAGTACAGGTATCTGCTGGAGAACGGCATCAAACACCTGGTTTCTCTAACGGAGCGACGCCCACCGAACCACGACTCGTGCCCGGAGCTCACGCAGCACCACCTGAAGATCACAGACTTCATGCCCCCTTCGCCCGCACAGGTCGACAAGTTCCTCAGCATCGTGGAGACGGCCAACGCCAAAGGAGAGGTCAGATATCTACAACAGAGATGGAGCAGTGTCGGGGAATTATTAAAGGTCCCATATTACACTAAATTCACTCTTTGAGCCTTGTTATAATGTTATCTCGTCAAAAACAGACCTGGAGTTGTGTTTTGTTTCATTCACACATTATTAGTCTGTCTATATCTCCAATGCTCAAATGCTCTGTTCCACCTTGTGATGTCATGGAATGGTATTTTTAACAGCTCCTTTTACCTTTAGTTCAGTAGAGAATGTAAATTCCAGGGCTGAAATTATCCAAATGATTCTAGTGAAGGTGAGTTTAAAAACACAGTGAAGCACTTCCTGTATTAGCGTGCAGGGTGAATGAAACAAAACACAACTCCAGGTCTGTTTTTCATGAGGAAACTACATTATAACATAGAAATCAGAGTAGTAGGAGATAGATAGATTCAGCTTTATTGTCATTACACATAAATCCAAGATAACGAAATGTGGTTTAGCGTTTAATCAGAAGTGCGAGGAGCAGCAAGTGCGATACAGAATATGGCGTATGCACAATATAGACAATATAAAGTATATTACAGTGTAGATTTTCATTTGTAGTGAATACAAATAAATAAAAAAATATGGCTGTATGAACAGGAGGGAATTTGGTAAATATACATGGGGATATATAGCAGATGTATTATAAACAATATATACAATATATGTAAATATATACTGTATATTTACTACTGTACTATATACTGCTGTCAGGCGAATAAAAAAATTAACCTAATTAATCCCATTTTAATCTCATATCTGCTAAAGGGCCCCAAATAAAGAATTCAAATTCTAGGACATTACAAAATTGTGGTGCTTGACGAATCAGTTGAAGAACATGACATCGTTCACCAACTTTATGTCTCCTTGAGCCAAATGCTCAGACAAACAGACTTGTTTACAGTGTCTGAGTGTGCGGCTGCGCTCTGCTTTTGGATGATGTTACCTGTAAGAGAAAAGAGGCACAGACGTCGCGGGAGGAGCCCGGGAGTCGTGGCTTTGCTCATTCATTTCCCTAATTCTGTAAGCGTGGGCTGGTGAAGCTCACGGCAGCACGAGCACCAGTGACAATGTTTAGGGTTTAAGTTCGTCTGGAGCAGGTTCGGTGATGGGAAAATTCTTTTTTATAAAGGCCACAAATCACCTCGTTCTTGTTGATAGTCCCGTCTTCGTCGTAGCACCGATGTCTCGCCTCGCAGCCCTGAGTCCCGTCCATGTCTCTTGTCCTCAGGCTTTATTTGTTTGACCAGCGACGCAGGTGGAAGTGACTTTTCACTGCCCAGTAGCCTACAGGTCATTCAGTTCCCATTCATAATTAATTGCCTAAATTTTTCTAACGCGTTAATTTTTCAGTGTAATTAATTAATCTAATTAACGCGTTAAACTGACAGTCCTAATATATACACAATGACACTATATATACACAATATTCCTGATTTCCTATAGACTTTATATTACATTTTAGAATAAAGTTTATGTGGAATTGAAGGACAGTTTTACATCTGTACTCAGAAGTGCCACTGTTGAACTCCTTTAGTATTCCCGTATTAGCACAGTCTGGGTGTGTCCTTAGATTCACTGTACTTTTAGGCACAAAGGCTTTACTGATTCTAATTCTTTAATACTTCACTGTTTACACACAGGGCTGTGGTCTGTCACTCATTAATCATGTGTCTTAAACTCTGTTTTATCCTCACCTCTGTGACCTGAGCGGGTCTCATCCAAGGTGTGTCCATACGTGGATTAACCTTAATTTAAACTCACATTTAGTCGAGAAATAGTGAAATAATAGTGAAATAATCTTCAGTATTAGTTTAATTTGTCTGCTTAAAGCTACTATTTGTAATGGAATCTGTTCACGTTTACGTCACAAACCAGGAAGACGTTTGGAAACATGACGACTTCCAGTGTAGATTGATTCCGTCTCTGACCAGTGTTTAGTGTCTGTATCAGTTTCTGCCATTTTTGCACCCGCTCATTTGTCTGTATCTGATCACGCCAGTGTCTGTATGTTTTGTACACTTTTTGAACACGAGAAATTATGGACAGATAATTTTACTTGACAAGTTATCTTAAATAAATGACCTCTAGACTAGAATGAAGCCGTCTCAGAACTAGCAAGTCGATAATAAATCTGAAAACAAGACAAATAACGTTAAAATCTTGACCAGATGAGAGACATTTGCAGGGTGCTCATCTGTGTGTTTGTGTTTGCCAGGGCGTGGCGGTGCACTGTATGCACGGCTTCGGCAGGACGGGCACCATGTTGGCGTGTTATCTCGTCAAAACCAGGAAGCTGTCCGGGGTCGACGCTATCGACGAGATCAGGAGGATTCGCCCGGGGTCCATCGAGACGCACGAGCAGGAGAAGGCCGTGGTGCAGTTTTACCAGAGAACCAAGATTTAAACGAGACAGGCAAGACATGAAAGGAAGGTTTTTAGTTCGCAAAAACATGAGCAATAAGAATATTTCAACGCAACAGTTTTATATATATATATATGCACTGTCCTGAACTCTGAATTCAAACTGTTTTCAAAGTGTCTGCAAGGTAAATATTACAAAAATAAGGAGAGCTTCAAAACATTTTATTGTGGACATTCTACATATGCAAAAAACAAACAAACAATTAAACTTATTTTTACATGTTTCTCTATTAAAAATGTACTATTGCACTAATTAGATAGAAGTCACAGTATATGGAATAATAATTGAAATCAAAAAGCAAAATTAACACAAAAAAAACTCACATTAAAGGGACAGTTCAGAATTTTGGGTATAGGGCCTCATTTGAGTGTTGGAGACGTGTGGAGACGCTTTTTTAAATCTTCCTCCAGTCCTTGTATTTGCAGAGGTGCTGGTGCTGGGCTAGTGCAGGTCAATGGCCACAGTCGTCCTGCCACTAAAAACAGTCTGACCCACTCCACAGACCCGAGGAAAAACTATCAGAACTCCAGACAGTCCCTGTGAACATCTGTGTCCAGAGAATAATGTCTGAAATAAAACTAACCTTGCGTCGCCTGAATCGTCGCATGTTGAGGGACTATTTTCTCATATATCAGTCCGCCGCTGCCGAGCTTCTATCAGGAAGAACAACTCACTGCTGCTGCTCAGACAGAAATCCTTCAAATGCAAGGCTGATTTGACTTCTAAAATTATTCTACCGACACTAGGGATGGGCAGTATCCAAATTTTGATCCCGTTAAACCGTCTCAGCGTTTTCCCGCGGTGTACTGTGACTAAGAATTATTTAGTAGCTGCACCTAAACCATCAGAAACAGAGTCGCAGCTTTATATTTGAAGATGAGGCACAAGTTCTGATCAAACCAAACTTTGCAGCCGTTCGGTCGTGTCAGCGCACAAGCTGTTTTTATCAGCGCTTATACTGTATGCAAATGAGCCATGTGGTTTTAAGTTTGGTTTGTGTAAAATGTAAACAAATGTGCCAAAGCTGCATTAAACACATTATTACTCAAAGTCTGTCATGAGCGGAGCAGTGGAAATGCAGAGCGGTGGAGAGGACCAATCACAGCCCCTATTGTCTACGGCGTGTTGAGGCGTAGTTAGAAAGTTTCGGAGGAGCACGCTGTCGTCGACACAAACACGTTTTGATGCAGAACCATAAATCGGGCTTTACCGTCTCCTCCGTGAATGTCTGACTTCGCCCTCGAGCGGGAACTTTCTCCTCTTCAGCGCCTCGTCCCCTCTCGACTCAATAAAACGTCTCCATCACAAACTTTTCACACGATTTTTTTTTTTTATGACAGTAATTACACTGATACCGTTGCTACTTTTTGATACCGTATTACTGTATTACCGTCTAACCCTAGTCTGGAGTTCTAATAGTTTTTCCTCGGGTCTGTGGAGTGGGTCAGACTGTTTTTAGTGGCAGGACGACTGTGGCCATTGACCTGCACTAGCCTAGCACCAGCACCTCTGCAAATACAAGGACTGGAGGAAGATTTATAAAAGCGTCTCCACACGTCTCCAACACTCTGGATCACCAGGAAATGAGGCCCTATGTCCAAAATTCTGAACTGTCCCTTTAAGTAGCTACGCAAGATGAATAAAAATGGCTCTAAACTGCACAATACCTCTTTAATATGATACTATAAGTAAGCTCTCTAAAATATATTTCTTATTCACAGTTTGTTTATGCACTGGAGGCCAAAGAGAACAGCTCCTGACGCTCTCTAAACGTCAGCTGTTCAGGAGACTGAGGTTTCACTTTCTCCTCTGAACTTCTGTAACATACAAAACATAAAATAAACATAAATAAGCAACGTAAAACTTGAAAAATCACGCACACATTATGTTGGGCTTATGTTGTATTTTTGACTTAAGTTAAGTTGTACTCAGGGATTTTGCCATAGCTTTAACGGGACTGTATGTAGGTAAAGTTGCGCTGTGTAACTTTTCTTGTGGAGGATCAGCCACCTCCTTGTCTCCATGGAGATCTTGAAGCGTTACTTGAAATGTTCCACAGTATTGCATTAAACTTCTGTCTCGTAGGATTCAGTTACAGCTGTTTTATGGCTAAAAAAAGTGCAATGAAATCAGTGAGTGGATTCAGTTCTGGACAGAATTTCTTGTCTCCATGTTAATAGATCAGTTTAATGCCCTACTGTGGGACATTCCTGGCAAAACAATACAAATTCACAAATAAAATACACAAATTCCAACAAATAAAATGCACAAATTCCAACTCTCCACCAGAAAAGTTCCGCAGTGCTGCTTGAACTGTAAACTCACTGATTCGCCGCCTTGTTGTTTGCGTCTTTTCCATTGTGTTTCTCGTCTGACCAACGGGGAAAATGTGTTTAAACAATCATTTCTGTATCAAAAAATAAAAATTAAAAAGTTAAAATTAAATTACCACTTCTTCCTTGGTCATTTTTCCAGGATAATTTCGACGTTTGTTTTTCCTTTTGGACACAAGTGGGATTTCCTGTGTTTCTCTTGACCTAAAAACAAGATCAAAATTAAACAAAATTAAATAAAAGAAAAATAAATAAATAAAATTAAAATAAAATAAATAAAAAATATAAATAAATAAATAAAATACAAATTAAATGAAATAAATAAGTAATAATAAATAAATAAATATAGTACAATTGTATAATATACTATATAATAAACCTTTCACTTTCCTGGTTTTGGTAAATTTTGTCATTGCCTTAAGTGAAGTTTCAGCACCACTGCGTGTACCCCTGTGTGTCAGATGCCCTCCCATCCCCCTGTATCCCTGTGGTGCGACACTGAGATGGGGGCGGGTCAAATGTAGTTCATCTACAAATCCTGTGGTGTGTCAGATGCCCTCCCAGATGTTATGGTGGTTGGGTAAATACAGCAGGAGAATGGATCCTGTCGCTAATATCAAAAGTTGAGGAATTTCCTTTTGGATATTTAATAATAATGCACAGTTTTGACAAATATACATAATAACAGAGGTCTATTATTAATGAAGAACCCGTTTTCTTTGAGTTTGGGGCTTAAATCTTTTAATTTTAACCAGGGAAGCATCCAGAATATGTGGAAACAATGTTCTTTCACTTAGCATTACTAATATGACAAGATTTGAGCTGTAGAGTGTTGAATAAATCACTCCTACGACTGGTTATAGATGCAAACTAACTACAAAGTGTTTTTTTTGTTGTATTTTGGCATTTATTTACCATCGGTCGACATTTAATCTGTGAACATTTATACCACATGTGTCAAACATGCGGCCCGGGGGCCAGATCCGGCCCTCCAAGACCTTTAATCTGGCCCTCGGCTGATTTTTCTATTAAAATACTTAAAATTTTCAGATTTTTCTGTTAATTTTCTGCACCGTTTAGCATAGCAGCGTCTCCGGCGTTTCTATGCGCTATGACTCCCACCAGAGCAGCACAAATGAAGACTTTCCTCTTTCTAAACGCTCTTAAAGGACGATCGTTTTGACTGTCGACCGTGACCCTCATCAGCAAAATGTCAAAAAATGAGAAAAGCAGATGCTGAGTTCAGGATTTCCCAAGAAAAATAGTCTAATTCTTATTTGTTGACAGAGGTGAATGGGAAATCTGTGCTCAGTGTGTTTGGCACAAGTGGCGTTGCTCGAGGAATATAATCTTAAACACCACTACGAGACACGGAGAAAAATACAATAACTTGAAGAGAGAGAGTTTTCTGATCCGGCCCTTTTGGGATCAAAGTAGGCTGCATACGGCCCCCGGACCAAAATGAGTTTGACACCCCTGATTTATACCATTTAAACTGCACAAATCTCTATTTCTAGAATCAGTCTGAGTGAACAAGTTATTTCTGTTTTCTTCAGGACCAGAACGTTAGTGTTGCTCAGTCGTTTCACTGATGCTCGTCGTTGTTTCCTTTAAGTTTTCGTCTTTCTTCCCTCGATCGTTGTGGATAAATTCTTCATGGACAGAATCTGTTCTTTGTCGACCTTGTTGGATGAAGATTTGGTGTTGGGGCAGATTTATGAATCTGGTGGAAAATATGCGACACTTTTCCACAGGGATTTTGCCGTAGAAAAGCACTGAGCGGAAGTTACGCGACTCAACATCGCAGCACTTCCTGTCGTCGTGATAATCGTCTATTGTGTTTGCTTTGTGGGTGAGGCGGGTGGTGTATGTGTACTTATATTTACATCAGCCAAGTTGCAGTTTGTGAAGAAAAGTTGGGGGTAAAAATAGTAAAAGGTGGTACTAAAAGTAGTGCCGAGTTTGGATTTTAAAACTGAAATATCAAATGTAATTGTAAATCTTTTCTCACCCGGGTCCTTGGCTCCAGCTCTTGTAAGGTCCTCATTATGTCTAGGTCCTCCCTCTCTCCCTCCGTCTCCTCCTCCTCTCGTTCCCTCCGTCCATCCTCCATCTCTCTTTCTCTCTCCTCCATCTCGTTCAGCCGCTTCTGGAACTCAAACTCCAAACTCAGCCTCTTTAAACGGTCGCCCTCCTCCGCCGAGCGCTTCGGTTTGGCCTGAAGTCTGTGCACCTCCTGCTCCATCTGCTGCACCTGTGAGGGTCGGAGGACGGGGTTCAGACTCAGGGGCCAGATGCCCCGAGAGTCCCTCCTGGGGCGTTCCTAGCTGCTCCTCCAGTTGAATAATAGGAATAAATATGAATAATGGTACTGTATAATACACAGGGAAGACTCCATGGAGCGAACTGGGAGGAAGAAAAACTGCAGCATAACATGAGGATGGGGGAGGAGAACAAAAAAAAGAGAATTTCCCTGGAGTTATCTTTATCTTTAAGGAGGAAACCCTGGCCTCTGATTTGGAGGTGTGGATATTCATGATATGTAACAATGTAAAGCAGTTATAAGGTTTTAAACTAATGCATTTTTACTATTACACTGGCCCTACCAGTTTGTCAAAGGCGGATTTGGTCAGATCTCAGAGGCTGAGCGAGGTCAGGCCTGGGCAGTATGAGACCTCTGAGAAACCAGGTGCCACAATGGGGCACCAGAGTAAAAAGTACTGTTGTGTCCTTAGGCAAGACACTTCACCCACATTGCCTAGTACACTGCAAAAAAGCTTAAGATACGAACACTTAAATCAATCAGAAAATGACTTAAAAGTAGTAAATTATCAGAAATTATCATTTATTTGACAAGTTATCGTAAAATAAACTAGCTCTAGACTGGAGGGACTGCAGTCATATTTGTGTATTTTCATATTTGTACATAGATCTGTAAATAGATGTTAATGCTGTGCATGTGTCGGTAATGAGAGTGTTTGTCTGACCTGTACATTTTAATACTGACGTATGACAGAGTGAACATATTTCTGTTTGTGAAAACCAGGAGACTTTAGAGGGGGAGGGTGTGTGTGTCCCGTTCAGCACGTTTCAGGATGACCGACTGTATCTGCTCCTTCTGAGTGCACAGAGAGGATTACCTGACCTGCCTCACCACAGAGCTCTAGTGCCGGGCAATTTAATGGTCCAATTAAAGGTGGTGAAAACCAGGACAGTTCCCTCAGTTTATTAAAAAAAAAAACCTGGGCGCCCAGGACAGGACGTGAAAACTGGACATGTCTGTGGAAAACTGGACGTTTGGTCACCCTATTGTATGAGTGTGTTTAATACTAACGTTATATAACTGTTTTCTAGTGAGTGACGCATGTGTGAGGTGGTGTTGTATGTTTTTGTCATGTTTTATGAATTATACAGGTGATGTGGCTGGTTTTGGTCCAGCAGAGGACTAAGAATGTATATTAGCTTTGGCTACAATCCTGCATATTTACAAGTACATGTTTGTTTCTTACATTATCTTGTCTTTTAACACGCACTGTCCCTTTAATAAATAAATACAAACACAAATGAAGCAGTCTCAGGACTAGTAAGTCAATAATACATCTGAAAACAAGATGAATAACCTGATTTAAGTTTTAAAATCTTGGCCAGATCAGAGAACTATGTAAAACTATGAGTGTCTTGAAAGGTGCTTTAAAGACGTGATGATTAATTAATAATAAATAATATTAGGGTTTTACCTCTGAGACTTAACATCCTCCAAAATGAACCCACCTTCTGGACCCTCCTCTGCTCCTCTTGTCTCTCCATCTCCTCTCTCCTCCACACCTCCCACCCCCTCTCCTCTTCTCTCATTCGCTCCTCCCCTCTCCCCTTTTCCTTCTCTCCTCTTTTTATTTTCTGATCCATTTGGAAAGACACATGTTTCGTCGGCGTCACGTTCACCTGCGGTTTCCTGCCATTTATTTCCTTATTTCCAAAACACGACTTTGGGCTGGTCTGGGTCATTCTAACTGGACTATCGTAAATATGGTCTTGTGTTTGTTTAGCACATTTTTTAGTTGTATCGTCATATATTTTTTGTTGCGATGGACTCTGAAAAGTAGTCAGCGTAGGGTTGGAGTGATAAGTTCTTGTTAAAGGGATGTCAATGCGGATGGGCTGAATGGAAGTAGCGGGAACAGGGCTGTTAGTAAACGGAGTATTCCAAATTACGGGGCCAATTTTACGGTGTTGTTTTGATTTTTCTGAAAGGATGTCGTGCGTGGATACACTCTGGCGCATGGGGAAGGAGGAGAGCTGGTTCCTGTGTTTGGGAGGAGAGCGTTGGAGGAGCTGCATTTCAGGTCGTTTGGCCACCAGAGGGCGATCCAGGTCCGTGCACAGGAGGTTTTCGTGGGACAGAGCTTGACGCTGTGGAGAGAGAGAGAGAAGAGAAATGATTATTAAAAATGTTGCTTTTCGAGAGGAGAGGGTCAGACGGAGCAGAGGAGAAGGTGAAATGGAGCAGATGATGCAGAGGAGAGGGTCAGATGGAGCGGAAGAAAGAGTCAGATGGAGCAGAGGAGCAGAGAAAAGGATCCGATAGAGCCGAGGAAAGGATCTGATGGAGCAGAGGAGCAGAAGAAAGGAGCAGATGATGCAAAGGAAAGGGTCAGATGGAGCAGAAGAAAGGGTCAGATGGAGCAGAAGAAAGGGTCAGATGGAGCAGAAGAAAGGGTCAGATGGAGCAGAAGAAAGGGTCAGATGGAGCAGAGAGGCAAAGGAAAGCGTTAGATGGAGCAGAAGTTGCAGAGGAGCAGAAAAGCCGAGGAAAGGGTCAGATGGAGCAGAGGAAAGGGTCAGACGAGGCAAAGGAAAGGGTCAGATGGAGCAGAAGAAAGGGTCAGATGGAGCAGAAGAAAGGGTCAGATGGAGCAGAAGAAAGGGTCAGATGGAGCAGAAGTTGCAGAAGAAAGGGTCAGATGGAGCAGAAGTTGCAGAAGAAAGGGTCAGATGGAGCAGAAGAAAGGGTCAGATGGAGCAGAAGTTGCAGAAGAAAGGGTCAGATGGAGCAGAAGAAAGGGTCAGATGGAGTAGAAGTTGCAGAAGAGAGGGTCAGATGGAGCAGAGAGGCAAAGGAAAGCGTTAGATGGAGCAGAAGTTGCAGAGGAGCAGAAAAGCCGAGGAAAGGGTCAGATGGAGCAGAGGAAAGGGTCAGACGAGGCAAAAGAAAGGGTCAGAGGAGCAGATGATGCGGAAGAAAGGGTCAGATGGAGCAGAAGTTGCAGAGGAGAGGGTCAGATAGAGCAGAAGAAAGAGTCAGATGGAGCAAAAGAGTAGAAGAGATGGAGCAGAGGAGCAGAGGAAAGGAATAGATCAGGCAGGTCCAAACTATGGCCCGGGATCAGACCAATTGTTTTGGCCCTCAGGCTTCCAGGTGAATTGGCCCATACTACTGCAAATAGTACTTTTTACTGCATGTTTTTGAAATCTACCTTGATCAAGCACGTTTAGTGTGTCTAGCGGGTCATTTAAACCTGTTATAAACGCACAGATTTGAATTCCTCACTGTTTGGACCCTCAGTCTGTGACCCTCGATCGGCCTCACGCTGCTCTCTGTTTTAATATGTGGCTCTTGATGAAAAAAGTCTGGGACACCCCTGGGTCAGATGGAGCAGAGGAGTCGTACCAGATATGTTTTCCTGTTATGATGCTCCATTGTTCTTGTAGATTGTCTAAATGTGGGTTCTTGGCTGGATTCAGGCGTCTCCTTGTTTTTCGTAGTGGGTAAAGTCAGATATTCTCTTGGAGCATTTGGGACGCTGTAGTGGCTCTGAAAATCACAGAACACAAAAGTAAATCAAATGCTCACAGAACTGTTTACATGACATTTACATAATCGTATAACTCTGGAAATCAGATAATGATCAGATTGTGGTGCGCTTGTAAACATACACTGTTCTGTTTACTGGTTTATTATGGGAGCTGTTAAAATAATAAAGTGTACAAGAAAAACACACGTGTCACTGACCCCAGAGCAGAGGTTCATGGTGGAGTTGGAGCTCATCTTGTTTTGTCTCTGTTTGGGTTCATATGTTTCTTCTTCCTCCTCCAGGACCAGATCTGCACGAACACAAACACGGGGAGGATGGATATTAGCAGAAATGACGCCCCAGCAGCTCAGTACTGCCCCCTGGTGGTGGTGCAGACTCACGCAGGGTGTTGGGGTTGGAGCGGTACAGCTGTCGGTTCCTCTGCAGTTTATTCTCCCGCTGTTTTCTGGAGCTCAGCTCAGTCTGTGGGACACAAGGAAAACAGTTCATTATTTTAACTACGACGACTACTACGAATACTATGACAATTACTACTACGACTACTACTACTACGATGACTACTACTACGACTACTGCTAGTACAACTACTACTACTATGACAATTACTACGACTACTACTACTACGATGACTATTACTACGACTACTACTAGTAAAACTACTACTACTATGACAATTACTACTACGACTACTACGATGACTACTACTACTACAACTACTACTGCTATGACAATTACTACTACGACTACTACTACTACGACTACTACTTCTACTACTATGACAATTACTACTACGACTACTACTTCTACTACTATGACAATTACTACGACGACTACGACAACAGCGACTACAACTACTACTACGACTGCGACTATGACTACGACTATGACAGTTACTAAGACTAAAACGACTACAAGAACGGCAACTACGACAACTACTACGACTACAAGTACTTATACTACGACAATGACTACAACAACTACTTCTACTATGACTACGACAACTACTACTACGATGACTACTACCACTACTACATAGACTACGCCGACTACGATGATGGTGACTACAATGAGTACGACTACTACTATCACTACCACTACCACTACAACTACTACTGCACCTACTATGACTACAACTACGAGTACTACTATGCCTAATACTACGACGACTACGACTAATATGACTATGACTACTTCTACTATGACTACTTCTACTAGGACTAAGACTACAACTACTACAACTACAACTCCCACTACGACTACTTCTACTACTACTACAGCTACTGCTACTACTACTACTACTACTGCTACTACTACTACTACTACTGCTACCCCTGCTGCTCTTCTTACCAGGCTGCTGCTGTGGTGCATCAGGCTGTTGGATTTGACTTCGACGCGATTATGATTTACTGTAAAAAAGAATACCCCAGTGTTTGTCTTAAAACATTTTAAAATAAGAAATCATTAACTGAAAATGAAACAAATAGATTCTCCTACTTGGTCTTCCTGTTCTCAGTTCCATTTCTTGTTCTTACCTGTTTCTTTTCCCAGCTTTTTGTCTCTCAGGAGTTCTTCTAAACCGTGGAATCCAGCAGCGAATTTGGACACGTGCAGAGTGACGACAGGACCCGTCTGCATCAGCATCTCCACCGCTCTGAAACACAGAACAATTATATTACAACGTACGAAGTCCTCGAAGTGTCGAATTTATATTTTAGTTCTTCTTTTATTGTCGAGCCATAACTTTGGTTTTAGATTTCATAAATATGCAAATATTATGAGAGGTTCATGTGTGAGGCCGACTGGACAGAATAAAAGTACTTTATTTCTGGAATTTGATCGGAACGAAACCAGGTCTAGAGAAGGACTAAAACGGGTCTAGAGAAGGACTAAACCAGGTCTAGAGAAGGACTAAAACGGGTCTAGAGAAGGACTAAACCAGGTCTAGAGAAGGACTAAAACGGGTCTAGAGAAGGACTAAACCAGGTCTAGACAAGGACTAAACCAGGTCTAGACTAGGACTAAACTACTGTAGGTCTAGAGATGGACTAAACCAGGTCTAGAGAAGGACTAAAGTAGGTCTAGAGAAGGACTAATCCAGGTCAAGATAAACCCAAAACCAGGTCTAGACTAGGACTAAACCAGGTCTAGAAAAGGACTAAACCAGGTCTAGACGAGGACTAAACCAGAACTAGAGAAGGACTAAGCCAGATCTAGACTAAGACTAAACTACGTCTAAAGAAGGACTAAACCAGGTCTAGACTAGGACTAAACCAGGTCTAGAAGAGGACAAAACCAGATTTAGATGAGGACTAGACCAGGTCTAGAGAAGGACTAAACCAGGTCTAGAAAAGGACAAAACTACTGTAGATCTAGATGCGGACTAAACCAGGTGTAGATGAGGAATAAAACAGGTTTAAATCAGGGACTGAATTATTTTGGAGAAAAACTGGACCAAACCAAGACTAAACCAGGTCTAGACTAAAAGTAAATATACTATAGATAGAATAAAATAGAATAATACACTTTATGTGTAACTTTTCTCCATCTAAAGTTCTACAGTCACCGTATTTCAACCCTAAAACCTTTAAAAATGTATTTAAAAATATCTCATTGCACAATTACAGATCACTGACTAATGGACAAATCGAAAAAACTAATTGCTGCTCAAATATTTATTCTATGTAACATCCAGTCGCCGGGTCATCTCAGCACATTTTTATATTTCATTCTTTTTTACATCTCATTTTTTGGACTCGGAGAAAAGATAAAACTGACTGACCTGTACAGACCCGTAAATCGAACCCGTTTACCGCGCCTCACATTTGCACACGTCATAAAATTACGCTAAAATTTACAGCCGTGTCTAAGTTTTACGGCGCACGTCCACATTACAGGAATATTTGACCTGAAGGATTTTATAGAGACGTGTTTTATAATCACATTTCCTTTAATCCGGTACAAATGTGTTGGAATAAATCAAAACGTTAAATGTTCTGACCTCTCCTGGCTCAGGCCCACGAGGCTCCGTCCGTCCACCCGGAGCAGCTGGTCTCCACATGACACTCGCCCGTTCTGAGGTGAGAGAAAATATTGAGAAAATATTTACTTTTACTACTGTTTACTTTTACTGTCAGTACTTTTACTTTACATTTACTACTATTTAAACTGTGTTGGTGCCAAAATTACACATTAAACTATACAAGAACTGTTTTTTCCTACTACTACTACTACTGTTACTACTTAGTCCTGGTTGAGACTTGGTTTAGTCCTGGTTCAGACCTGGTTCAGTCCTGGTTAAGTCCTGGTTCAGTTCTGGTTCAGTTCTGGTTTAGTCCTGGTTTAGTCCTGGTTCAGTCCTGGTTTAGTTCTGGTTCAGTCCTGGTTAAGTCCTGGTTCAGTCCTGGTTTAGTCCTAGTTTAGTCCTGGTTAAGTCCTGGTTCAGTCCTGGTTCAGTCCTGATTCAGTCCTGATTCAGTCCTGGTTTAGTCCTTGTTCAGTCCTTGTTCAGTCCTGATTCAGTCCTGGTTCAGTCCTGGTTTAGATCTTGTTTAGAACTTGTTTAGTCCTGGTTCAGTCCTGGTTTAGTCCTTGTTTAGTCCTGGTTTAGTTCTGGTTCAGTTCTGGTTCAGTCCTGGTTTATTCCTGGTTCAGTCCTGGTTTAGTCCTAGTTTAGTCCTGGTTCAGACTTGGTTTAGATCTCGTTTAGATCTTGTTTAGTCCTTGTTTAGTCCTGGTTCAGTCCTGGTTCAGTCCTGGTTTAGTCCTGGTTCAGTCCTGGTTTAGTCCTGGTTTAGTCCTGGTTCAGATTTTAACATTTTTCTCTTCCTCTAACCTAACGCTCTTCTCAGAAATAAAATAATCAGTGAAATAGTTAGAGTAAAACACAGATCAGTTGTACCATTTCTGCAGGTCCTCCTCTCACGATGGATTTGACGTAGATTCCCAACTCACTCTGACCTGCGCCCTGGAAAACGTACAGTTATTTAACACATGAATTTGTGTCCATGACATGACGCCTAAATTTTCTGTCCAGTTGCAGTTTCCTCAGCTTAAAAGGTTCAAATTTCATAATAATTCAGCACATTTCTGTAGCACCTCTGACCTCCATGGAACCAAATCATTTTTTTCAGAAATCCTGAGTTAGGCTATTCTGCATGTTTTTGTACCTAAAGTGTTAAAATGTCATGTAAGGTTTATTTATATAGCGCTTTACACAGACACATGTCCCCAAAGTGCTTTACACAGCATTTTACAGAGCATTTCTTCATTCACTTCATACCCAGTGGTGGTAAGCTACTGTTATAGCCACAGTTGCCCTGGGGCAGACTGACGGAGGCGCGGCTGCCAAGCCAAGTGGCGCCAACGGTCCCTCCGACCACCACCAACACTCACTCACACAACTTTTACACCTACAGTGCATGTTTTGAGTTGTGGTGGGACCGTGCATCATGTGGTGCGACTAATAACAGCAGGAATTCAGTGGCTGGAGTTTTAATAACAGACAAAGTCGACTTGGGTGAATGGTTCTTTAGGCATTTTTCTTCATTTGATGCATTTTCCAGGGCAGTAGTTTGTTCATTGTGTGTTAAATGTAAAAGAAAAAATCAATATGCATTAAAAATCTAAAGAAACACCAACAGTTTGTTTCTATACACTTCATATTACTCAGAACTTAGATTAATATCACAACCATGTTTTAGAAAATAAAACTATTTTAAGGTTATTCTCGGTCGCACCACATGACATTTACATTAAAAATGTAAATAAACATTAATTTATAAAAATAAATGTTAAACACAGATTTATGCACCTGACAGGAAATATTTGAAAATATTTTTATATTTTAAAACTTGCCTGTTGAAAATCCTTATAGGTCATTGGCCCTTATATGTAGTATCACATGTAGTATTAAAAGTATTTTGGGATAATAATAATACAAGTTTACACTGACTTTAGCGGCCACGATGCTCAGGCCCATCCCACTGTTCAGAGGTTTGTGCAAAGTGACAGTTTCCACATCCGGCTCTCGGTGAGGCTCCTGAGAAACAACAAACAACTTAATTAAAGTTGAACTCCGGCCCGTCTGAAGCTAAAGTCTGTTGCTAGAGGAGGTGGAATTCTGTCAGAAGCCAAAAAAACGGCACAGATCAGTGTTTCCTCGGTGGAGATCTCACTGTGGCAGTGAGTCTGTCAAGGCAACAAACTAGTGTAGTGATGGGGGCAAGTTCTGAACTTCCACGTAAAACACCAATTTGCTTCACACTGAAGAAGCTTAACACCACTTTAACCCATCTGACAACAGCCACGAGTCTAACAAACAAAACGCTCTGCCTGGTTCACTCATTAGTGTCTGGAAACGTTAGAAAACAACTTTATAAGCACCTTACACTTCCCTCTGCTGATTTCCCACTGCACAGGCCAAAGCCCAAAAGACTCGATTGTCGCCTCCAGCGGCGGCGAGAGGCTCGAGCGCCAGAAGCAACAAGTGAAGATCGACTACTGACGGTGAATAAGAGAAACAGAGTTGTTGAAAGAAAATGGTTCGAGAATGTATTTTTTTTTAGCATTTCTCAAAAAATATAATTCACTCGTAAATAAACGGGATTAGAAATGACATCAGTGATCGAGTCTTTTGGGCTTTGGCCTGTGCAGTGGGAAATCAGCAGAGGGAAGTGTGAGGTGCTTATAAAGTTGTTTTCTAACGTTTCCAGACACTAATGAGTGAACCAGGCAGAGCGTTTTGTTTGTTAGACTCGTGGCTGTTGTAAGATGGGTTAAAGTGGTGTTAAGCTTCTTCAGTCTGAAACAAATTGGTGTTTTATGTGGAAGTTCAGAACTTGCCCCCATCACTACACTAGTTTGTTGCCTTGACAGACTCACTGCCACAGTGAGATCTCCACCGAGGAAACACTGATCTGTGCCGTTTTTTTGGCTTCTGACAGAATTCCACCTCCTCTAGAAACGGACTTTAGCTTCAGACGGGCCGGAGTTCAACTTAAATCATAATAAAAAATAATAATTTAATAGAGTTTAAGCAGTATCCAGTACGTTTTGCATTATGACTCTGTTCATTAAAGCAGTTAATTAGGTAATTGTACAAATGCTGTGAAAAAGTGATACTCAGAGCCATATTCATGGTTTTCGAAGGATTTTGTGACATTTCCCCATTCTAGATACAATATTTTGAATTGTTTCGCTGTTATGGTGATGGAGGACAAGTTTTCACTATCTCTGTATAATGTCTGTATTATTTTAAACCTCTCTCCTTCACTAACCAGACTTTTATTTAAAAATATGCAGCGTTTGTTACCAGGTAGGAGGTCTCAGAGGATGGGGCCGTGTCACTGAAATGCACCGTCCAGTCTCCCGAGGCTAAAGGTGCAGGTGTCACACAGCACAGACCTGCACACAAAGAGTCCTGGATCAGTCCTGGATCAGTCCTGGTCCAGTCCTGGTTCAGTCCTGGTCCAGTCCTGGTCCAGTCCTGGTCAAGTCCTGGTCCAGTCCTGGTTCAGTCCTGGTCCAGTCCTGGTCCAGTCCTGGTCCAGTCCTGGTCCAGTCCTGGTTCAGTCCTGGTCCAGTCCTGGTTCAGACCTCTTTTGCAGACCGGCTCCATGAACTCGGTGAGTCCTGGTGGAGCCCCCCGCAGGGTCTGGCTGCAGTACCCGTGTTCGGGCAGCAGGAGGGGCAGGTGCAGGGTCAGACTCTCCTCCAGGGGCAAGTCCAGACTCTGGTCCGAACTGGTCTGGACCGCAGAGACCAGACCAGCAACCCAGTCCTAAAGAAGACAGGGGATAAGGTAGACCTGGTTTAGACCTAGTGTAGAACTGTTTTAGTCCT
>CM068364.1:5043070-5060570 GCA_034769755.1 Odontamblyopus lacepedii | reverse complement strand
GTTTAATCGTGGTTTAGATTCAGTTTAGGTCTGGTTTGCCTTTGGTTTAGTTCTGGTTTAGTCCTGGTTTAGTCCTGGTTTAATCTTGGTTTAGACCTGGTTTAGTCTTGGTTTAGTCCTGGTTTAGTTTTGGTTTAATCGTGGTTTAGACTCAGTTTAGGTCTGGTTTGCCTTTGGTTTACTTTGGTTTAGTCCTGGTTTAGTTCAGGTTTTGGCTCAGTTTAGTTCAGGTTTATCTTTGTTTTAGTCCTGGTTTAACCCTGGGTCAGGCTCAGTTTAGGTCTGGTTTACTTTTGGTTTAGCTCTGGTTTAGTTCAGGTTTAATTCTGGTTAGGCTTTGGTTTATTCCTGGTTTAGTTCTGGTTTAGTCCTTGTTAGGCTTTAGCTTATCCTTGGAGTTGTATAGTTTAAATCTCTCTGGTCCGGTATTAGCCCCGTATCGTATCATATTTTATATTTTATTGTGTTTGTGTTTCTTGTGATAAACTGTGGGAAAGCGTGAGGCGTTTGAGCCCTGACACAGATCTGCTTCTGCTCTGTACACATGTGGGACACTCTTTGTCTGAGCACCTCAATACAACAGCACACAGAAGTACACAGAAAGTACACAGAAAGTACACAGACGAGTACACAGACGAGTACTATGGACACACACAAAGGGACACTTATATCTGCTGCGTCTGGGGCCGGAATGTAGGAGGAGGAGGAGGATTTGTAGTAGTAGTAGTAGTAGTAGTATAGTAGTAGTAGTAGTAGCAGTAGCAATAGCAGTAGTAGTAGTAGTAGTAGTAGTAGCAGTAGTAGTAGCAGTAGTAGTAGTAGTAATAGTAGTAGTAGTAGTAGTAGCAGTAGTAGTAGCAATAGCAGTAGTAGTAGTAGTAGTAGTAGCAGTAGTAGTAGTAGAAATAAATAATTATATAGTAGTAATAGTAGTAGTAGTAGTAGTAGTACCAATAGCAGTAGTAGTAGTAGCAGTAGTAGTAGTAGTAGCAATAGCAGTAGTAGTAGTAGTAGAAATAAATAATTATATAGTAGTAATAGTAGTAGTTGTAGTAGTAGCAGTAGTAGTAGTAGTAGCAATAGCAGTAGTAGTAGAAATAAATAATTATATAGTAGTAGTTGTAGTGGTAGCAGTATTGGTAGTAGTAGTAGTAGTAGTAGTGATGATGATGGATAATAGCAGTAGTAGTAGAAATAAATAATTATATAGTAGTAGTTGTAGTAGTAGCAGTAGTAGTAGTAGTAGTAGTAGTAGTAGTAGTAGTAGTAGCAATAGCAGTAGTAGTAGAAATAAATAATTATATAGTAGTAATAGTAGTAGTTGTAGTAGTAGCAGTAGTAGTAGTAGTAGTAGCAATAGCAGTAGTAGTAGTAGTAGAAATAAATAATTATATAGTAGTAATAGTAGTAGTTGTAGTAGTAGCAGTAGTAGTAGTAGCAATAGCAGTAGTAGTAGAAATAAATGGTGTATATGGTAGTGGTTGTAGTAGTAGCAGTGGTAGTAGTAGTGGTGGTAGTGGTAGTAGTGATGGTGGTAGCAATGGCGGTGGTGGTGAAATAAATAGTTATATGGTAGTGGTTGTAGTAGTGGCAGTGGTAGTGATGGTAGTAGTAGTAGTAGTAGTAGTAGTAGTAGCAATAGCAGTAGTAGTAGAAATAAATAATTATATAGTAGTAATAGTAGTAGTTGTAGTAGTAGCAGTAGTAGTAGTAGTAGCAATAGCAGTAGTAGTAGAAATAAATAATTATATAGTAGTAGTTGTAGTAGTAGCAGTAGTAGTAGTAGTAGTAGTAGTAGTAGTAGTAGTAGTAGTAGCAATAGCAGTAGTAGTAGAAATAAATAATTATATAGTAGTAATAGTAGTAGTTGTAGTAGTAGCAGTAGTAGTAGTAGTAGTAGTAGTAGTAGTAGTAGTAGTAGTAGTAGTAGTAGTAGCAGTAGTAGTAGTAGTAGTAGTAGTAAAACTAAATTATTATCATGTAGTAGCAGTACAGTAGTATCAGTACTGTAGACGTGAACTGTAACAGGAACAGGAACAATTGATTTTTAAAAAGTAAAACATTTAAACCAAACATCATCTTTATTTTCATTCATTTCACAGAGTCTGAAGGTCCTGAATCTGTCGGTAAAACGCACGACAGAGAGAAACTTTATGATTCCTGACTCTAAAACAGAACAACACGGTGAACAACATCAGTATTTGGTATTTGGTCCGTTTATGATTGCGAGACAGAGCCAGTGTATATAAAATAAGGTTTAAAGCGTTAGCAGCTGGTCCCTCACATCTTTCCCACTGCGAGATAAGTCTAAGTTTGTATATATTATATGAAGTGCATGCAAAATGGTGTGAAGAGCATTAGCTGTTCCCGTTATGACACCGACGCCTCGGAGTAAACGGATATGAAATGATGTGCAGAGCGTTAGCTGCTGATCCCGGTGTCCTGTCGAAATGAGCTCCCCAAAGCCTAAACCGACACTGACGTCTATCGATCCACGCTCCCCCGTCGAAATAAACGACCGCACGTTTTTCCGTTTACAGTCGTATCGATCCAAAAAAACCCTGACCTCCCCAGTTTTACATGTTTCTTTGGATTAGAGACGGCGGGTTTGAAGTTTTTTGCACACGGTGATCAAACTTTACACCTTAGTTATGTCAAATTTATCCTCATTTATCTGAATACACGTAGGTAGTTTAAAATGGGGGTTACAAGGTCAGGAGTTGTTTTTAACACAAAAAGAAAGTTAAATGGGGGTTCGAGTTGGGGTTATTTGCCAGAGTTGATATGGTTGACGTTAATTCAACTCCCCTTTAGTGTTAATTTGGCTCCTCCCACCACTTCAAACTCCCGCGAGAGACCAGTTTGAACCAGTTTTGTACATAATTTCATCTTAAATTAACTAAAATAAGGCGTAAAAATAAAATGTCCCTGTGTCTTGTTAAATCAGGATAACCCTACAAAGTGTTATCTGTTTACTCTCAAAACGTTAAAATAACTCTTGATTTTGGGGTTAAACAGGAACTTTGGTCCAGTGTTACTTAATTAACGTTTCCAAAAAATGTTAAATTAACTCTAGAACAGATTGGACTCGTATAAACCCTGAGAAAATGTGAAAATTGATTCTGTGAGAGCCAATTTTAACTCTTTTTGCTGTGTGCAGTCGTATTCTGCTCAAATAAGACTCAATCTAAAGGTAGTTCATATCGACAGGCCAATTTAGCCATGGTAGAACCACCATTATTCACTCATTTATATGAATCTGTGCAGAGGGAGCTCATTTTGACAGGTCTATACCTTCTATCAAATAAGGCTCCCACTACATAAAAGAAAAAAAATTACTGGAAATACTGAAATCTTTATATTAAATAGCGTTAAATATATAAAATTTAACCCTAATATCATAGGCTACAGTGTGAATTTCCTATTATAATATAGTGATATTTTATTATACAGCACCTTTCTGCACATGGAAACAAAACAAAACACGATGTAATGAAAATGATAACGATAAAACCAAATATTAAAAACTATTCAATCATCGAACGTGGGTATTCAGGCGCAAATCTAACACGCACATGTCGATGTTTGCACGTTTAATCGGTTAAAACGAATACACTTTTAAAGCTCGTTCCTCCACTTCTGCCCCGGGAGCTCAGATCGACGGGACACCGGACGTTTGTTTGCATTGCGAGATAGGGCCCCAGTCCCTTTTTCCACATTATTCCCCTTGTGGATCTATACAGTTTGTCTAAGTCTAAGACGGGGCCGGTCCCTTGCTGTAAATGAGTGCATATAAAACGGTGTGAACAGTCTTTCCCATTATGACACTGTGGCCCGGAGTAAGTGGATATGAAATGATGTGAAGAGCGTTAGCAGTTGGTCCCATACATTTGTTTGCGTTGCGAGATAGGGCCAGTCTAGGGTGACCAGACATCCCTGTTTACCCGGGACAGTCCCAGTTTTGAGCCCTTTGTCCCCTGTCCCAGCAGATTTATCCAAAACCATTCATTTGTCCCAGTTTTATACAAGAAATGTCCCTTGTGTCCCTATTTTTGACCAGTTTGAGCCCTGGAAACAGTAAAAAGAGACATAAACTGTCATTTGTTTAGGTAAAATACAGAAAAGCTGCTTAAAAACGACCAAAATACAGAAAATGTGACGTGTTAGTGTTAGTTATGCACTTAATTATGCACTCGCTTCACTATTTTATTACTAGAAACCACCACAAACCGGGGGTGAAAATCTGGTCACCCTCGGCCAGTCCCTTGCTGTAAATGAGTGCGTATGAAATAGTGTGAATAGCGTTAGCAGTTGATCCCGGACAGGAGGCGGTAGATGGACGGTCGGTCGATGGGGCTCTGGCAGCAGTGAGAGAACAGGACAGAGCCGTGCTCGTCCAACACAAAGTCTCCTCCCAACTGAAGAAAACAAAAGGAGGATCAGGATTTAGCACTTAGCAAGTTAAACTCCGGCACGTTTGAAGCTAAAGTCCGTTTCTAGAGGAGGTGGAATTCTGTCAGAAGCCAAAAAACGGCACAGATCAGTGTTTCCTCGGTGGAGATCTCACTGTGGCAGTGAGTCTGCCAAGGCAACAAACTAGTGTAGTGATGGGGGCAAGTTCTTAACTTCCACGTAAAACACCAATTTGCTTCACACTGAAGAAGCTGAAACCACTTTAACCCATCTTACAACAGCCACGAGTCTAACAAACAAAACGCTCTGCCTGGTTCACTCATTAGTGTCTGGAAACGTTACAAAACAACTTTATAAGCACTTCACACTTCCCTCTGCTGATTTCCCACTGCACAGGCCAAAGCCCAAAAGACTCGATCACCGGTGTCGTTTCTGATCCCATTTATTTACGAGTGAATTATATTTTTTGAAAAACACTAAAAAATACATTCCCGAACCATTTTCTTTCAACAACTTTCAGTTTCTCTTCTTCTTCAATCCTCACTTGTTGCTTCTGGAGGTGATCAATCAGCAGAGGGAAGTGTGAGGTGCTTATAAAGTTGTTTTCTAACGTTTCCAGACACTAATGAGTGAACCAGGCAGAGCGTTTTGTTTGTTAGACTCGTGGCTGTTGTAAGATGGGTTAAAGTGGTGTTAAGCTTCTTTAGTGTGAAGCAAATTGATGTGGAAGTTCAGAACTTGCCCCCATCACTACACTAGTTTGTGGCCACAGCGAGATCTCTGCTGAGGCAACACAAAAAAACGCACAGTTTTTTGGCTTCTGACAGAATTCCACCACCTCTAGCAACGGACTTTAGCTTCAAATGTGCCGGAGTTCCCCTTTAAATCGAGGTGGCGACTTTCTTTAGGCCAGGCTGTGTTTGTATGTTTCATTAGTTTAATTATCCACATAAACCTGGTTGGTCGTGTGCGTAATAGAGTTATACAGTGGTGTGAGTGTTACCTGGAACATGTCATCTTCAATAGAGGGCAGCTCTTTGGGGAACTGCTGGTCCTGAGCCACATATTCTCCATAAACCATCACGTTTCTGAAGTTCAGCACCTTCCACAGAGAAGAGCCCAGGCTGAAGGCGATGTACAGCTGAAATATAACAGGTCGCTTTAACAGACAGAATGCGTCGTGATGTTTCTGCGGTGGATCTCGCCGGTCGGCCTGTTGTTCTGACCTGTCTCTGAGGGTCCAGCAGCATGTCGTAAGCACAGCCCGTCTCCGAGATCCAGTGAGCCGCTCCCTCCAGACATCCGAAAGAAACCACCACCACCCGAACGCCCTGAGACTCCAGAAGATTCTACACAGGACAGGAGAAGAGAACAAGGTTAGAGCAAGTTCTCCAGGACAGGGCATGAGCAGTCAGACCTGTTTTAGTCCTGGTTTAGACCTGGTTTAGTCCTGGTTTAGTCCTGGTTTAATCCCGTTTTAGTCCTGGTTCAGTCCTGGTTCAGTCCTGGTTTAGTCCTGTTTAAACCTGGTTTAGTCCTGGTTTAGTCCTGGTTTAATCCTGGTTTAGACCTGGATTAGACCTGGTTTAGTCCTGGTTTAGTCCTGGTTTAATCCTGGTTTAGACCTGGATTAGACCTGGTTTAGTCCTGGTTTAGTCCTGGTTCAGTCCTGGTTTAGACCTGTTTAGACCTGGTTTAGTCCTGGTTTAGTCCTGGTTTAGACCTGTTTAGACCTGGTTTAGTCCTGGTTCAGTCCTGGTTTAGTCCTGTTTAGACCTGGTTTAGTCCTGGTTTAGTCCTGGTTTAATCCTGGTTTAGACCTGGATTAGACCTGGTTTAGTCCTGGTTTAGTCCTGGTTTAGTCCTGGTTTAGTCCTGGTTCAGTCCTGGTTTAGACCTGGTTTAGACCTGGTTCAGACCTGGTTTAGTCGTGGTTTAGACCTGGTTTAGACCTGGTTCAGACCTGGTTTAGTCCTGTTTAGACATGTTTTAGTCCTGGTTTAGACCTCATTTAATCCTGTTTTAGTCCTGGTTTAGACCTTGTTTAATCCTGTTTTAGTCCTGGTTTAGACCTCATTTAATCCTGTTTTAGTCCTGGTTCAGACCTGGTTCAGTCCTGGTTCAGTCCTGGTTCAGTCCTGGTTCAGTCCTGGTTCAGTCCTGACTTCTGGTCTAAGTCTTTGTTTTAAAAAAGCGTTCACTGTTTTTGCTTTGACATTTCATTTATAATTCTGTATTTTTCACAGAAGTGAATATTTTGTTGCTGCTGAGGCGTCGATGATCGATCCTCCTGTTTTAACGTCCCACAGATTTTGTAGAGGGAAAAGTTTGAGTTTATTTAAGTTCAGACACAGATGCTCTTTTAGTTCTTCAGTTATAAGACCTCACTGTAAACTGTGTACAGCAGGTTTCTGTTCATAAATACGACGACATTTGAAATAAATTCTTTCGTTTTCATTCTTGCTTTAGTTTTGGAGTTTAGTGTTTGAATGGTACGATGTAAGTTTCTGTGGTGTTTGTAGATGTTCTTGTGCACTGAAACTTGAATTGAAAAAACTCGCAATATCTGCCAGAAAAATCGCAATTGAATTTTCTCTTAAAATGGTTCAGCCCTGGTGTGAGGAAACTCCTGTGACGACTCTGCCCGTGACTCTGGTCCTGACCTGGTTCTTGTGCAGCTCCTTGAGATGCCGGCGACAAAACAAACAGGCGAACTGCCGGATCAGCACCAGCAGCAGCTTCTTGTCCTTCTGCAGATAGTCCCCGAGCATCACCTCCCTGTGCAGAAACACACAAGTCACACATACAACTCCCATGATGCACCTGTCCCGTCAGAGCAGAGTGGCCCACCGTCCGGAGCGGGCGCAGATGAGCGGCAGGTGAGGGGAGATGGACGGAGGGTGTCTGTGCTCCGTCTCAGGGTCAGGCTGGAGCTCCTGGTCCAACCTCTGGAGGAAACTGTCCCACTGCTCCTGTAATAATAATAATAATAATAATAATAATAATAATAATAATAATAATAATAATAATAATAATAATAATAATAATAATAATAATAATAATAATAATAACACAGGAGCAGGAGAGGCAGTGATTCAGGGTTAAAGTTGAACTCCGGCACATCTGAAGCTAAAGTCCGTTTCTAGAGGAGGTGGAATTCTGTCAGAAGCCAAAAAACGGCACAGATCAGTGTTTCCTCGGTGGAGATCTCACTGTGGCAGTGAGTCTGTCAAGGCAACAAACTAGTGTAGTGATGGGGGCAAGTTCTGAACTTCCACGTAAAACGACAATTTGCTTCACACTGAAGAAGCTTAACACCACTTTAACCCATCTTACAACAGCCACGAGTCTAACAAACAAAACGCTCTGCCTGGTTCACTCATTAGTGTCTGGAAACGTTAGAAAACAACTTTATAAGCACCTTACACTTCCCTCTGTTGATTGATCACCTCCAGAAGCAACAGAAGATCGACTACTGATGGTGAAGAAGAAGAGAAACTGAAAGTTGTTGAAAGAAAATGGGTTTTTTTTAGCGTTTTCAAAACATATAATTCACTTGTAAATAAATGGACTTAAAAAAGACACTGGCGATCGAGTCTTTTGGGCTTTGGCCTGTGCAGTGGGAAATCAGCAGAGGGAAGTGTAAGGTGATTATAAAGTTGTTTTCTAACGTTTCCAGACACTAATGAGTGAACCAGGCAGAGCGTTTTGTTTGTAAGACTCGTGGCTGTTGTAAGATGGGTTAAAGTGGTGTTAAGCTTCTTCAGGGTGAAGCAAATTGGTGTTTTACGTGGAAGTTCAGAACTTGCCCCCATCACTACACTAGTTTGTTGCCTTGACAGACTCAAAAACACTGATCTGTGCCGTTTTTTGGCTTCTGACAGAATTCCACCACCTCTAACAACGGACTTTAGCTTCAAATGTGCCGGAGTTCAACTTTAAACAGACGTGTGAGGACATAGATCAGGAAACATCTCACCTCCAGATGTTGAAAGGAGCGAAGAGCTTCGGTCAGTTCTGCACAGCTGTGAAAAAAGAGAACAGCTGAATCAGAGCGGCACATGCACCGGACTGAAGTTTAGTTTATTCTTACCACCATGAATAAGACTATTCTGATATGAAATGACATTTTGAGTCACTGTGATCAACAATGGAGGATAAATGTGTAAATGGCACTGACTTATTCTGAATCGGCTGGAGGGCACCGCACGAGGCAGGTTTTTTTTAACATTTTCACATGTTTTTTAACAGATTATTTGGACCACAGTGTACACAAACGTTGCTCGCACAAAATCACTGGTGTGAGTGACTGTTTCATGGGACTAATGAAGAAAAAAAAAGGTTTGTTAATTTTAAAAAAGGCGGCGTAAACTTTTCCAGTAATGTTACACAGTGCAGCTTTAATGTTACGTTAACTGAAAATGATGTTAGTGGGGACTGAATGGGTTCGTGTGTTGTGTTGTTACTCACTCAGAGTGACGTTTCCACAGACCTTCAGCCTCCTCCATGGTCTTCACCGACAGACTGTGCACACACACGTTTAATATTTACCTATAATATTCAGAATTGTAAGAGAATTTAAGT
The DNA here is from genome assembly GCA_034769755.1 of Odontamblyopus lacepedii. Lineage (NCBI taxonomy): Eukaryota > Metazoa > Chordata > Actinopteri > Gobiiformes > Gobiidae > Odontamblyopus > Odontamblyopus lacepedii. The sequence continues at coordinate 5,051,573 of CM068364.1, read as the reverse complement.
CATTTATCCCTCACGTACATTTCCCAGATTAACACTGACTCACAAAAGCTGTATTTACACCCTTCTCTTGGCACCACTGGCACCACTTTCTAAACTGTGGATTATTTCTGTCTAACTGGAGTCTTCTGGCCTTCAGAGTCTCCTCACGTTTGCTTTATAAACCTCCCCCCAGGCCCGTATTATTGATGGTAAATAAACTTCTCCTGCTTAACACATGCAGTTTCAAATCCAAATCCACTTTATTTCTATAGCACTTTTTTTAATAGCACAACAGAGCAGTTTCCAAAGTGCTGCACAGAGATAAAACAAAAAGAAATGCTAAAATTTGGTCATGCCAGTCCTAAAACAATAAAACCAGTCAAATCAAATTGAAGCAGCACCATAAAAATCACAAAGTAGAATTAAATAAAAGACCCAGAGGAGCACACAAACTCACGCGGTGTTAAAAGCCAGAGAATAAAAGTGGGTTTTAAGACGAGACTTAAAACACTGGATTGTCGGGGCTGTTCGGACGTGGGGACAGTTTAGGGCCGGACACAGAGAAAAGCCCGATCCCCCTGGTTTTAAGTCTCGACTTTGGTCCCACGAGCCGGAGCTGGACCTCGGACCTCAGCTCGCGCACAGGGATGTAAATTTGGATGAGGCCCGAGACGTACTGTGGGGCCTGTCCATTTAAAGCTTTAAAAACAAAGAATAAAATCTTAAAATCAACTCTAAATCGAACTGGAAGCCGGTGCGACGACGCTAAACTCGGGGTAATGTGCTCGCGTTTTTTGCTTCCAGTTAAAAGTCGCGCAGCAGAATTTTGGACCAACTTACTGTAAGCGAGTAGTTTGTAGTTTGTCTCCAGCCTTTTACTTCCACTTACTCTCTTGGACAAACTGAAAACTTCTACAACAATAATGTCACACACACAAACTGCATACAGACAAGTTTAATATTTCACTGTGTTTTGTTTTCACCTCTTGTAGAGCTGAGCTGCAGAGTCTATGAGTCCGAGCAGAGACTGTTTCTGTTCGATCCGGATCTTCAGCCTGATGTAATCCTGAAGGGACCCTGGAGACAGATTGTGCAAGGAGAAAGTGCAATTACCACATTGTTTGTTGTGTCTTTGAGCAGGACATGAGTGTGTAAGAAGTTTGAGTCTTTATTTAAGGAGGAAGGTCAGAATTCTGTGGAGGAATTTGCCGTCGTAGCTCTTTAAAGGGCCCATATTACTCTAAATTTGGATTATAATGTAGTTTCCTCATCACAAACAGACCTAGAGTTGTGTTTTGTTTCATTCTCGCATCTTTAACTCACAAACCCTGCGCATTTGGGCTTTAGAGTTCTTCTCTTAAACAGAAAACACTCTTTTCCACTTTGTGATGTCACGTGGTGATACAGTAAGTGCTCCACCTTCACTATAATCATCTGAATAATTTCAACCCTGGAATTTCCAGTCTCCACAGAATAAAAAGGTAAAAGGTAGTTGTTGAGTTGAAAAGTACTGCACTGCATGACATCATAAGGTGGGATTGAGCATTTTGAGCTTTGGAGATGTACAGACTGATAATAAAGAGTGACTTAAACACGTGTGAATGAAACAAAACACAACTCCAGGTACGTTTTTGATGAGGAAACAACTTTATAGTCAATTTTGTGTAAAACAGGAGCTTTTAGAACAGTCATTAGATGAATAAGACACGTGTGTGGAGCCAGTCTCTTACAAACGCTTCGACATTTATCAGTTTTAAATGTTCTAATGTAAATAAAGACAGACTTTCTTATATTTAGGTGTGGCAAAAGCAGCTGATGTGGACCATGTGATCTGTGCCCCAAATGTGACTCCAACGTGTCACATGTCACAGGTCACATGATCACTCAGCATTTCAAAACAGTAAATTAAACTCCTGGTCTGAGCTCATAAAGAGGTTTGGGCGTGTGTGCAGAAGTAGAATTAGGATAATGACTCAAAAATATAATGACAAAATGAAGAGAGATTTCATTTAATTCACTTTTTTTTTTTTCTATTTACTTTTCTGCCCTAATATCATTGAAAGAAAATGTAGTTTAGTTTAGTTTTTGAGTTTAGTTTTCATTTTGTCCCTGAGTTTTGTTTGACAGGCTTAAACCAACATTCCCCCAACCCCCAAACTTCATGACACCCAAACCCGTGTGTGTTTCTTCACTTCTCTGTGCAGAAAGCTCTTACCTTCTTTGCTTTGATTCTCTGCCAGCTCCAGGAGACATTTCCCTTGGTCATTAAAAGCTTTCAGAGCGTTTACGCACAAATCTGAGCTGTTCTTCACGTCCTTTGGCTCTGCAGAGTCCTCCATAGCTGCAGTGGTGTCTGTAAAAAAATGCAAAAGAGGCAGGGCCAGTCCAGTGTCCTCAAACAACCCCAGATCTGAGTCAAAGTCTAAACAAACCCAGATAAAAAGTAAGGAGGGAGTCAAATGTGGAAAAGAGGATGTCAAATTGCGGTTTAGAAATGCAGAAGTGATTGTGTAAAGCAGTTTTGGGCTTGTTGTTGCAGGGAAAACTAGTTATATTCCAATGCATGGAGTGGATAAATTTAGTTCCTGTTTCCCATGTCTACAGAGGCCCAGAGAGGACAAACTGTGTCAAAGGAGGAGCTTGTGGGCTCAAAGTTTAGGCGACTGTAAAATGTTTCTGCTGTTGATAGAGTAGCTAAAAACTGTACTCAAGTAAGAGCAATGTTCCTTCAAAATAATATTACTCAAGCAGAAGTGCAAAGTAGTGGTCCAAGAAAATACTCAAGAGTAAAAAAGCATTTGGGAAAAGTATAAAGTGACCAGACGTCCCTATTAACCGGGACAGTCCCAGTTTTGTCACTTTAGATTCACTCACAGTGGGAAAAGGAAGCAAAACTTTTACTTAATTAAGAGGACGAGTGCTGCTGGAAAAGTCCTCTGTATGTTGTTGGTACTTTTACTACATTTCCTCAAGTAAAACGATTAATGTTGTATTTAAAACCGCACTAATCCAGACCAAGACTAAGACCTCTGAGGGTCGAGGCCGAGACAAGACCGAGACTTTTAAAAACCGAGACAGAGACAAACCGAGACTTTTAAAAACCGAGACCGAGACAAGACCGAGACTTTTAAAAACCGAGACAAAGACAAGACCGAGACTTTTAAAGACCGAGACAAGACCGAGACTTTTAAAAACTGAGACCGAGACTTTTAAAAACCGAGACTTTTAAAAACCGAGACAAGACCAAGACTTTTAAAAACCGAGACAGAGACAAGACCGAGACTTTTAAAGACCGAGACAAGACCGAGACTTTTAAAAACCGAGACTGAGACAAGACCGAGACTTTTAAAAACCGAGACCGAGACAAGACCGAGACTTTTAAAAACCGAGACCGAGACAAACCGAGACTTTTAAAAACCGAGACCGAGACAAACCGAGACTTTTAAAAACCAAGACCGAGACTTTTAAAAACCGAGACCGAGACAAGACCGAGACTTTTAAAAACCGAGACCGAGACAAGACCGAGACTTTTAAAAACCGAGACCGAGATAAACCGAGACTTTTAAAAACCAAGACAGAGACAAGACCGAGACTTTTAAAAACCGAGACAGAGACAAGACCGAGACTTTTAAAAACTGAGACAGAGACAAGACCGAGACTTTTAAAAACCGAGACCGAGACAAGACCGAGACTTTTAAAAACCGAGACTGAGACAGACCGAGACTTTTAAAAACCGAGACCAAGACAAGACCGAGACTTTTAAAAACCGAGACAGAGACAAGACCGAGACTTTTAAAAACTGAGACAGAGACAAACCGAGACTTTTAAAAACCGAGACCGAGACAAACCGAGACTTTTAAAAACCGAGACCGAGACAAACCGAGACTTTTAAAAACCGAGACCGAGACAAACCGAGACTTTTAAAAACCGAGACAAGACCGAGACTTTTAAAAACTGAGACAGAGACAAACCGAGACTTTTAAAAACCGAGACAAGACCGAGACTTTTAAAAACTGAGACAGAGACAAGACCGAGACTTTTAAAAACCGAGACAGAGACGAGACCGAGACCGAGACAAGACCGAGACTTTTAAAAACCGAGACAGAGACAAGACCGAGACTTTTAAAAACCGAGACCGAGACAAACCGAGACTTTTAAAAACCGAGACCGAGACAAACCGAGACTTTTAAAAACCAAGACCGAGACTTTTAAAAACCGAGACCGAGACAAGACCGAGACTTTTAAAAACCGAGACCGAGACAAGACCGAGACTTTTAAAAACCGAGACCGAGACAAGACCGAGACTTTTAAAAACCGAGACAGAGACAAGACCGAGACTTTTAAAAACCGAGACAGAGACGAGACCGAGACCGAGACAAGATTGAGACTTTTAAAAACCGAGACAGAGACGAGACCGAGACCGAGACAAGACCGAGACTTTTAAAAACCGAGACAGAGACAAGACCGAGACTTTTAAAAACCGAGACCGAGACAAGACCGAGACTTTTAAAAACCGAGACCGAGACAAACCGAGACTTTTAAAAACCAAGACCGAGACTTTTAAAAACCGAGACCGAGACAAGACCGAGACTTTTAAAAACCGAGACCGAGACAAGACCGAGACTTTTAAAAACCGAGACCGAGACAGACCGAGACTTTTAAAAACCGAGACCGAGACAAGACCGAGACTTTTAAAAACCGAGACCGAGATAAACCGAGACTTTTAAAAACCGAGACAGAGACAAGACTGAGACTTTTAAAAACCGAGACCGAGACAAGACCGAGACTTTTAAAAACCGAGACTGAGATAAACCGAGACTTTTAAAAACCAAGACAGAGACAAGACCGAGACTTTTAAAAACCGAGACCGAGACAAACCGAGACTTTTAAAAACCGAGACCGAGACAAACCGAGACTTTTAAAAACCGAGACCGAGACAAACCGAGACTTTTAAAAACCGAGACAAGACCGAGACTTTTAAAAACTGAGACAGAGACAAACCGAGACTTTTAAAAACCGAGACAAGACCGAGACTTTTAAAAACTGAGACAGAGACAAGACCGAGACTTTTAAAAACTGAGACAGAGACGAGACCGAGACTTTTAAAAACCGAGACAAGACTGAGATTTTTAAAAACCGAGACCGAGACAAGACCGAGACTTTTAAAAACCGAGACAGAGACAAGACCGAGACTTTTAAAAACCGAGACAGAGACAAGACCGAGACTTTTAAAAACCGAGACAAGACCGAGACTTTTAAAAACCGAGACTGAGACAAGACCGAGACTTTTAAAAACCGAGACCGAGACAAGACCGAGACTTTTAAAAACCGAGACAGAGACAAGACTGAGACTTTTAAAAACCGAGACCAAGACTTTTAAAAACCGAGACCGAGACAAGACCGAGACTTTTAAAAACCGAGACCAAGACTTTTAAAAACCGAGACAGAGACAAGACTGAGACTTTTAAAAACCGAGACCGAGACAAGACCGAGACTTTTAAAAACCAAGACCAAGACAAGACCGAGACTTTTAAAAACCGAGACCGAGACAAGACTGAGACTTTTAAAAACCGAGACCGAGACAAGACCGAGACTTTTAAAAACCGAGACAGAGACAAGACCGAGACTTTTAAAAACCGAGACCGAGACAAGACCGAGACTTTTAAAAACCGAGACCAAGACAAGACCGAGACTTTTAAAAACCGAGACCGAGACAAGACCGAGACTTTTAAAAACCGAGACCGAGACAAGACCGAGACTTTTAAAAACCAAGACAAGACCGAGACTTTTAAAAACCGAGACAGAGACAAGACCGAGACTTTTAAAAACCCAGACCAAGACTTTTAAAAACCCAGACCGAGACAAGACCGAGACTTTTAAAAACCGAGACAAGACCGAGACTTTTAAAAACCGAGACCGAGACAAGACTGAGACTTTTAAAAACCGAGACAAGACCGAGACTTTTAAAAACCGAGACCGAGACAAGACCGAGACTTTTAAAAACCCAGACCGAGACTTTTAAAAACCGAGACAAGACCGAGACTTTTAAAAACCGAGACAAGACCGAGACTTTTAAAAACCGAGACAAGACCGAGACTTTTAAAAACCGAGACAAGACCGAGACTTTTAAAAACCGAGACAAGACCGAGACTTTTAAAAACCGAGACAAGACCGAGACTTTTAAAAACCGAGACCGAGACAAGACCGAGACTTTTAAAAACCGAGACAAGACCGAGACTTTTAAAAACCGAGACCGAGACAAGACCGAGACTTTTAAAAACCGAGACCGAGACAAGACCGAGACTTTTAAAAACCGAGACAAGACCGAGACTTTTAAAAACCGAGACCGAAACAAGACCGAGACTTTTAAAAACCGAGACCGAAACAAGACCGAGACTTTTAAAAACCGAGACCGAAACAAGACCGAGACTTTTAAAAACCGAGACAAGACCGAGACTTTTAAAAACCGAGACCGAGACAAGACCGAGACTTTTAAAAACCGAGACCAAGACAAGACCGAAACAAGACCACAGCCCATCGAGACCGATCTTTGTTTCAAGATTCGTTTCAACATTTACTTGTATTTTACAGTTATTTTGGCTCATATATATCAGTGTTTATATAAATCTCTCTTTGTTTTATCACTCGTCGAGTGTCAGACCTCGAGACCAAGACGAGACCGAGTCCAAACGCGGTCAAGAACTGGTCTCAAGTACAATGACACTAAAAAGTATATCTTAGGATAAGGATAAGGACAAATACTGTAGTAACTGGGAAAAGCCTTTCATTTCCACTGACCTGTATTTAAAACATTTTGAAAAAGTAAAAGATTTGTTTGGGAAAAAAACTAAAAACCTTCCATATATATTGCATTACATTTTTTTTTCCATATATACCTTCCAAAAAAATAAAAAAAATAAATAAAGATAAAAACTTCCATACATACCTTGCATTTTAAAAAAACGGAAAAAAAACTGTGTAACTTTTGTAATTGTCTGTTTGCTTGTTTCCATGGAGATGCTACTGCTCCACAGTGTGGCATTAACATATTAACGTAACATAGTATTTAGAGTCATTTTCTTCATAGATTGTCTCCACGGAGATACATAAGTTTATTGTTATACTGTGGAACATTTTAGGCAAAGCAATAACATGGTCTCCTAGCGAAAAGAAAAGTTACGCAGTGCATCTTTTACATATGTTTTCTGCAGTATACTGTGATACTCTTTATTCCTTTGTTTAGTGTGGGGGGTTTAGGTTTATGAAATTAATGACAACGCTGAATTTTTTCTTCTTTTTTTTTACTTTTATTTGACCAAATTTTATACAAATCAGGTTAAATATTTAAAATTCACAGTGATTATTTTACTGGGTCAATCCACAGACTCCATCTCCTGATCTCTGCTCCTCTGCTCCTCATCCTCCGGGACAGGGGCGTCTCCGGTCGCCTTCGCTCCCCAGGAACAAGCCTCGTCCTGGGGCACAGCCTCTGCCCCTGCCCCCTCCTCTCCCTCCTGGTCCTCCTCCTCGTCTCTCAGGTATTCTTCAGGGATGACGTGGGAAATCGTGAAGGAACTTGCGATTTCCTGAAGTCGCGCCTGTTGAGCTTTGAGTCGGGCCAGTTCTTGGGTTTTTGCTGATGCTTTCTGGGAGAGTGCGGGTTTTGGGGCAGGTTTTGGGGCAGGTTCTGGGGTAGATTCTGGGTTAGACTGAGGGGCAGGTTCTGGGGTAGACTGTGGGGCTGGTTTTGGGGAAGGTTGTGGTTGTGGGGCAGGTTCTGGGGCGGATTGAGGGGCAGGTTGTGGGGCTGGTGCTGCTGGAGCTTCTGGAGGAGTAGAGGGGGAGTCTGCGGTGAGCTCTGCCCCAGGACGCTGCTCCTCTGTGGGCTTGGGTGCTTCAGTGGAGTCCTGGTTTAGTTCTGGTTGGTCTGACTCTGGTTCTTTCTGGTTCTTGTCCAGCAGACCTTTCCTCTCCTGCTGCAGAGCACGGCAAAGATTCTCCAGTTTTTGGTTTTTCAACAGAATCAGCTCCAACTCTTTGTCCTTAAGAGTTTTCTGAAAGAAGAATTAAACAATCTGGATTATAAAACCAAGAGAAAACAGACTAACTTGGAAAGAATAAGAAGTAAAGAGAAGCACTCACGTCTGCCACCATCTCGACGAGGTTCTTGTTGCAGTTGTCAAAGCGACTTTTCCAGGACTGACACTCCTTCTCCAGCTTCTTCATCTTCTTTGACATCTGAAAAAACAAAATACAGTTACAAATATTCTTCTATTCAGCCTTCAGACCAGTTCTTATGGCCCCTGGGTTTTCTGATGTGAAGGTAAACCTTATTAACTTTGCACAAATGCACAAGAATCGCTCGCTGTTAGGGTAATTGAGGGGGAAACCAATCATCAATCAAGACTCTTAGTTTGAGAAAAATGTGCAGAAGGTAAGAGCTTTGTGCATTTGTGGACAGGGAAGACGTCTGTGCTTTTCTCTCAACTGGAAGTTTGATTTTTCGGTTTGTTTCGCTGTTGTG